>VONZ01000439.1:545000-611648 GCA_012976165.1 Labeo catla | reverse complement strand
CAGTGTTGGGGAGTAACTAGTTACATGTAACGGAATTACGTAATTTAATTACAAAATAAATGTAATTGTAATTAGTTACAGTTACTGAGAAAAAATATGTAATTAAATTACAGTTACTTTTGAAAAATGCCAGTGATTACAAAGGGGATTACATCTGAATTTTTTCACACACCCACCCCCACTTACAGATTTAATTGACTTCTTTTAAATTGCATTGACTGCTCTAAAATGAGACACCAATTCTTCAGGAGTTTAGGACACAGAATAGGGCACATGCTTATTCAATAACTGTTTTATTTCCTATTTGGGTTTATGCATAAACTTTATTTTTTAAGATTGTTTTTTCCAAGGCATTGTTAGATGCTAGTGTTTTCTGTCATAACTATGCAAACATTTGATTTCAGTGTTATGATCTTGTTATGACATATAGCGCAACTGCGCTCACGGTGACCCGAGTTCGATTCCCGTCTCGAGGTCCTTTGCTGATCCCGCTCCCCTCTCTCCTCCCAGCTCTTTCCTGTCATCTCTCTACTGTCCTATCACAATAAAAGGCATAAAAAGCCCAAAAATATAAGTAAAAAAAAAGTCTGAATTTGTGGTGGCTGTGCTTTAAATTAAATTATTACACAGCTCAGACTCTTTCAGGGCAACTTAAGTCAGTGCTATATGCTTGATATTTTTCTTGGCGGAAGCTTTGCGTTTGGTTAGCTAATAAAATATTAAAGCTTAATTCAATATTATGTGTACAATTTCTTAATTCTGTCATCCTGGTATCGTGGACTTGCTCTATTCATACAAACGCAGCTGCTGCCATTTTTTTTTTTTTTGTACATTGTAATGGATTATAAGATAACTAACAAACTAGTACTACTACTTAATTATTTATGTGGTGAAATGTTGTGTAAGAAAACTGGTATGACTGCACTGTATCCCTAAAATGTCTAGTTTGAACTTGCCATTTGCTAGCAACTGATTTCTTCATGGAAGCTTTGCGTTCAAATATTTCAACTCAGATCAGTGTTTCGTGTCTAATAATTTTGACACAAAACATCTAAATAATCTATCAAGCAGCTGTGTAATAAGTGAGATAATGTACATTCAGCCAGTTGTTATCGCAAAATAAAGATGTATATGTGACCCTGGACCACAAAACCAGTCTTAAGTCGCTGGGGTATATTTGTAGCAATAGCCAAAAATACATTGTATGGGTCAAAATGATAGATTTTTCTTTCATGCCAAAAATCATTAGGAAATTAAGTAAAGATCATGTTCCATGAAGATATTTTGTAATTTTCCTACTGTAAATATATCAAAACTTAATTTTTGATTATTAATATGCTTTGCAAAGAACTTAATTTGGAAAACTTTTAAGGTGATTTTCTCAATATTTTGATTTTTTTGCACCCTCAGATTCCACATACTAATAGCTGCATCTCAGCCAAATATTGTTCTATCCTAACAAACCATACATTGATGGAAAGCTTATTTATTCAGCTTTCAAATGATGTATAAAGCTCAATTTTGAAAAACTGACACTTATGACTGGTTTTGTGGTCCAGGGTCACATATTATCCCTTACTTATTATAAACTTAATTCAAGTGATAAAGGATTTTGAAAGTCTGACAGTAATCAGTGTCGAGTGCTACTGTAAGGTTCACTCTGCCTGGTTTAAATGTTTCAAAATGATTAACAGTTGAAAATATTAGAAATTTAGAAAAGTAATCACAAAGTAATTAAAAGTAATAAGTTACATTACTTTAATAAAGTAATTGAAAAGTTACACTACTTATTACATTTTAAATCAAGTAACTTGTAATCTGTAACCTATTACATTTCCAAAGTAACCTTCCTAACACTGCTGCTTACACAAATGTTGATCAAAGTACAAACAAGACGAAACTATAATGCCATAAGAAACAGAAAAGATTGATTCATTGTTTACCTGGGTGTTTAGTCTATGATTAGCTCACCGCAACTCTTATCTGACAAGTTTTCGGGTTTGAGTCGTTTGTTCACGTTCACGTTCGATCACGTGACAGCCCCATAAGATGAACGAACGACTCGAAAAACCCGAAGACTCGAAACAGGTGAAATAATTCCAGAACAGAACCTAATAGGATGTTGCACATGCGCGACTGAACGAATCACTCCCCGAGACGACTCGTTCTTCCTGAGTCACATCAAAGATTCGTTCAAAATGAAAGAGTCGTTCAAGAATGACCCATTACTAATTCGTACCATTGTGGACGCGCATCCCAGAGCCTGTGCTACACAAGCTTTTGTGCTTAAAAAGTATACAAATTTTTATTTTTTGACAAAAATGACGATCGTTTCGCTAGATAAGACCCTTCTTCCTCGGCTGGGATCGTTTAGAGCCGTTTGAAGCTGATTTTAAACTGCATTTTGGAAGTTCAAAATCGGGGCACCAATGAAAAATCCTGAAATGTTTCCCTCAAAAACCATAATTTCTAAACGACTGAAGACAGAAAGACATGAACAATCTTAGATGACAAGGGGGTGAGTAAATTATTTGTAAATTGTTGTTCTGGAAGTGGAGTTTAACATACAGTTGTTGTATTGTTTAACATATGTTGAGTCATTATTTTCATTTTGTAGGGTTTTACAGAAAATAACACCCTATCTATTTGTTATCAGACACACAACCTGAGCAAATTTATGAAAACACGGTTGAAGAGATTTGTTTGGGAGAACTGACCATTTCATCCAGGACAGAAGAGGTTTCAGAAGAGGTCACTCATTCAGTTCCGGTCATCACTAAGAAAATCGATCTAGAGATCAGCCCGCAGCACAGCGCTAAATGCACTTTAGACACAGAAGGCCAAACAGATGGAAAGAAAACTAAGAAGAAGGGTGTGAAAAAAGGGCAAGCAAAATGTAAGTGTTTTTACTTTTCTCAGTTACAACTTTTGCATTTGCCTTAGTGTAATTTTGTTGAATTGCACATAGTACTTGAGGCCAAACCTGCATTAGAAGTGGAGGAAAATGAAGGGAAAGAGAAAAAAGCAGTGAAGAAGAAGGATAAGACAAACGAATCTAAGGAGAAAGTGAAGACAGAGGAACAGCCTTGTAAGTGTACCGGAGATGTGTCTCCATTGTTAAGCGTGATACAAGTTAAAGGCCATTTCCTGTAGTACAAACCAGTGCCTCATCCATAAATAGGAAGTAACCTGACACTGGCATTGTTAACATTCCAACTCTTGGTATTTTCCAGCAATCCAGACTGATTCGGTTGTGGAAATCAACATTAATGAAGAGAAAAAAGCTGAATCGGAGTGTGAGGATGAAACAAAAGACTGGACAAACAGCCCCGTCCCTCCCACACCAAAGAAAAAACAACAGCTGAAACCAAGTATAAAAGTCCCATGATATAAAAATGATTTAATATGTGTCTCCATATTAACCTTTTTGTTTAATGAGGGCTTCTTTTGATGTGGCTTGATTGTTAATATTAGTTTTTTGTCTTTGTAGCGAGATGTCATCTCAGTGATAGTGAGGAAGAAAAAGAGGAGGAAGAGGAGGAAGACAAGAAGAGGGAAGCTAAAAAAACACCAAAGAAGTCTAAAAAAGGAGCAAAAAATAATGACAGTATTGCTTCTTTAAACTCTAACTATAAGGAGCCTTCCTCTGACAGTGATTCTTTGGACATGGGAAAAGTAAGATGTTGTCTAAATTAATATATATGATGTGCTTTTTGTTCATTTTTAATTCGATTTTATTTTTGTATTTTACTTTTCTATCATTTGAAAACTTTAGTAATTTTTTATGAGTTTAGTAATCATTTTAGGAGTTTTTGTTTAGCATGTCTCTGTAGTTTTTTTTTTTTTTTGCGTTTTAATTCTTAGTTTTAGACTTTGTTATTTTAGTACTTAAACTTAAATTTTATTTTATTTTAAGTTTTTATTTGGTTTTCATTTTTTATGGTTTTAGTTTGTTTATACAATTCCGACAGAGTTTTAGTGGCACAAAAATTTTTTTTTAAAAATCTAAAATTATGAGATTAAAGTCATAATTTTTTAAGAAGAAAGACAAAATTCAGAGAATAATGTTGTAGCAATATGAGAATGAAGTCGAAATATTTTGAGAATAAAATTACAAGAATAAAGTTGAAATATTTAGAGAATAAAGTAAAAATTACAAGAATAAAGTATAAATATGTAGAGAATAAACTTGAAGTTACTAGAATAAAGTTGAAATATTTAGAAAATAAAGTCAAAATTACAAGAATAAAGTCGAAATATTTAGAGAATAAAGCTGAAATTACGAGAATAAAGTCTAAATACTTTGAAAAAAGTGAAAATTATGAGAATAAAGTCAAAATATTTCAAGAATAAAGTTTAAATATTTAGAGAATAAAGTCGAATTTATGAGAATAGTCAAAAAACATCAAGAATAAAGACTAAATTTCGAGAATAAAGTCAAAATTACAAGAATAAAGTCAAAATTATGAGAATAAAGTTGAAATATTACAAGAATAAAGACAAAATTTTGAGAATAAAGTCTAAATTTTGAGAATAAAGTCTAGAAATTACAAGAATAATGCTGAAATACTTCGAGAATAGTCAAAATTATGAGAACAGTCAAAATACTTCAAGAATAAAGACAAAATTTTGAGAATATAGTCGAAAATTACAAGAATAAAGTCAAAATAGTTAGAGAATAAAGTTGAAGTTATGAGAATAAAGTCAAAATATTTAGAGAATAAAGTCAAAATTACAAGAATAATGTCAAAATATTTCAAGAATAATGTTGTAATTACGAGAATAAAGTCTAGAAATTAAAGAATAAAGTCAAAATATTTAGAGAATAAACCTGAAGTTATGAGAATAAAGTCAAAATATTTAGAGGATAAAGGTGAAGTTATGAGAATAAAGTCAAAATATTTCAAGAATAATGCCATAATTACGAGAATAAAGTCTAGAAATAACAAGTATAAAGTCTAAATATTTTGAGAATAAAAGAAGTTACGAGAATAAAGTTGAAATATGTCGACAATAAAGTCAAAATTATGAGAATAAAGTTGAAATATTACAAGAATAAAGACAAAATTTTGAGAATAAAGTTGAAATTTTGAGAATAAAGTCTAGAAATTACAAGAATAATGCTGAAATACTTCGAGAATAGTCAAAATTATGAGAACAGTCAAAATACTTCAAGAATAAAGACAAAATTTTGAGAATAAAGTCGAAATTATGAGAATAAAGTCAAAATATTTCAAGAATAATGCCGTAATTACGAGAATAAAGTCTAGAAATTAAAGAATAAAGTCAAAATATTTAGAGAATAAACCTGAAGTTATGAGAATAAAGTCAAAATATTTAGAGGATAAAGGTGAAGTTATGAGAATAAAGTAAAAATATTTCAAGAATAATGCCGTAATTACGAGAATAAAGTCTAGAAATAACAAGTATAAAGATGAAATATTTTGAGAATAAAAGAAGTTACGAGAATAAAGTTGAAATATTTCGACAATAAAGTCAAAATTATGAGAATAAAGTCGAAATACTTCAAGAATAAAGACAAAATTTTGAGAATAAAGTCGAAATTATGAGAATAAAGTCTAGAAATTACAAGAATAATGCTGAAATACTTCAAGAATAGTCAAAATTATGAGAATAGTCAAAATACTTCAAGAATAAAGACAAAATTTTGAGAATATAGTCGAAATTACAAGAATAAAGTCAAAATAGTTAGAGAATAAAGTTGAAGTTATGAGAATAAACTCAAAATATTTCAAGAATAATGCCGTAATTACGAGAATAAAGTCTAGAAATTACAAGTATAAAGACGAAATATTTTGAGAATAAAAGAAGCTACGAGAATAAAGTCTAGAAATTACAAGAATAAAGTCGAAATACTTGGAGAATAAATACAACATTTAGAGAATAAAGGTGAAATTACAAGAATAAAGTCAAAATATTTAGAGAATAAAGTCAATATTACAAGGATAAAGTCGAAATTACAAGGATACAAAATATTACAAAGTTACAAGAATAATTCACATTTATTCTCATATTTTTGACTTTATTCTCAAAATATTTCTGTATTATTCTTGTAATTTTGACTTTTTTCTTGAAATATTACTTTTAATTTATTCTCGTAATCTTAGATTTTTTTTTATTTTTTAACGTGGCACTAAAACGCTGTCGTAAAAATGCCATTGTAATACAATAACCCTGATATTCTTTGTTTTATCTTCCTTGTCTAGTCCTCTCCAATGTCTTTGGAGGATCTGGAACAGTTTGCCGTGCGTCCTGCTCCAAGAGATGTGACTATTCAGTGCAGGATCACCAGAGACAGGAGAGGAGTGGAGAAAGGCATCTTTCCCACATATTACCTCCACATGGAAAAGGAAGATGGGAAACGGGTTAGCAAAAGTGTAAACAAAGCAAAATATGAGAAATAATGTCTTTTTTCATTGCTTAACATATCATTGTTCTCTTGTCCAATGTTTCGATGGGCAGGTCTTTCTGATGGCTGGCAGAAAGAGGAAGAAGTGCAAAACGTCGAATTATTTGATATCAATCGATCCTACTGATTTATCCAGAGATACTGACAGCTTCATAGGCAAATTAAGGTCAGTACCATTACAGTGTCTTATCACAAATATTGTTTGCAATTCTGCCCATGCCAAAATATATAACTTGTCTCTTCAGATCAAATGTCTTGGGGACTAAATTCACTGTGTATGATAATGGCGAGAATCCAGAAAGGAAACCATTCATTAAAGAAACGGATACACTGCGACAAGAGCTTGCAGCAATATGTTATGTAAGATGCAAACTGTGTGCTTCTTTTTCTTAGATTTCTACTGTATTTTTTATGTATTCAGTTTTGATTGCAAAAAAAGTACTTTTTTCTTTACTGTCACACAGGAGAAAAACGTTTTGGGTTTCAAAGGTCCTAGAAAAATGACAGTGATTATTCCTGGTATGCATGAGAATGATGAGAGAGTTGTTATTAGACCAAAAAATGTGAGTATTACTGTATGTTGTGAATTCTTGTTTACTTTTTTTGTTTGTTTATCATCAATCTCAATATTACATTTCTTCTTTTGGATATATACTACAATTTAATGGTTTGGGGTTATAAAGATTTTTTATGTTTTTAATGAAAGAAGCCACCTCTGCTCTGCATTTATTTGATCCAAAGTACAGCAAAAACAGTCAAATTCTGAAAATTGTTTTACTATTTAAAATAACTGTTTTTTATTTGAATATATTTTAAAATGTAATTTATTTCTGTGACTTCAAAGCTGAATTTTCAGCATCATTACTCCAGTCACATGATCCTTCAGAAATCATTCTGATATTCTGATTTGCTGCTCAAAAAACATTTATTATTATTATAATGTTGAAAACAGCTGAGTAGATTTTTTTCAGGTTTCTTTGATGAATAGGACGTTCAGAATAACAGAATTTATCTAAAAAAAAAAAAAAATTTGTAACATTATAAATGTCTTTATCATCACTTTTGAGCAATTTAAAGCATTCTTGCTATTTAAAGCATTACTTTCTATCATTTCTTTACCTAAAAAAATTATACTGACTCCAAGCTTTTGAATGGTATAGTGTATAAGGTTACAAAAATAAATATATTGATTATTTGTAATTTAAATATTGATGAATATTAATAATAATAATAATAATAATAATAATAATAAATGTTTCTTGAACTGCAAATCAGCATATTAAAATGATTTCTGAAGGATCATGTGACACTGAAGACTGGAGTAATGATGCTGAAAATTTAGCTTTGAACACAGGAATAAATTACATATTAAAATATATTCAAATAGAAAACAGTTATTTTAAATAGTAAAAATATTTCTAGATTTTACTGTTTTTGCTGTACTTTGGATAAAATAAATGCAGGTGAGCATTGCTTGGTGAGCAGAAGAGAAAAAAAACATTAAAAATCTTACAGTTCAAAAACTTTTGATTGGTAATGTATAATGAAAATAAAATCTCTTTTGCATGTCCCAGGAGCTGGAGTCTCTGCTCACCCGATATGAGAATGGTAACAAAGAGAATCTCGTCACCCTTGTAAATAAATCACCCAGCTGGAATGAGCAAACTCAGTCGTATGTGCTCAATTTCCATGGCCGAGTTACTCAGGCATCTGTGAAAAACTTTCAAATTGTCCATCCGGATAATGGTGAGTGAAAGGTTATCTTTGTTTTTCTCATTTTGTATCTTTGTATTTGTATTTGTAGTTGCTATATCACATGAAAATATTACAATTTCTAATTATATCTCTCTCCAGTGGACTACATCGTGATGCAGTTTGGCCGGGTAGCAGAAGATGTGTTTTCCATGGACTACAGCTTTCCCATGTGCGCTCTACAAGCATTTGCCATCACTCTGTCTTCCTTTGATGGCAAACTGGCCTGTGAATGAACGTCATTCATCTGTATTTTCTGCTCTTTGAAAAAAGGGAAACTGCATTCATTTTGAAATGTTCTTGCCCTGATAGCACAGGTACATCTCGCAGATGTATTTTTGACATCTGCAAGATGTATTTTTTAGATTGTTCACTCATCTGCAATACGTCTATAGGACGTTTCTTATCAGATGTCAAATAGCTGTCTATCAGATGTCTTTAAGATGTTTATGATTTACAAAGTATGTAAAACTGACATCTTACAGACATCTGCCAGATGTTTGCTCACAGCAGATGCTTTCCAGATCTTTAACAGACATCTTGCAGACATACGTGTGCTATCTTGGTGTAGTTATTTGCTATTATCCTCAAATTATGATGCACAGTTAATAATTTGTTTTACTATTTATGAATCTACACTTAGACAATGTATGAATTTATTTCATATTTATTCTATTTAATTGCTAAATATATTTGTTTTCCAAGATTTCCTTTGTTTACCTTAAATAAAAAGCTTTTGCTCTTATATAAGGCTGTTTTATACCGTTACTCTTCATAAACTTGAATTCACCATCTTACAGAGCATTATTCTTTTGCTTTCTTTTTGATATATAAGCGGAACATTATATTTCGCCATAGTGGAAAATGTAAATATAGTAGGTCTATCTCTCCAGCGGGGGGCAGTAAAAGCCTTGATCGTCTTTCTTACCTCTGCAAAATAAACAGGTGAAGAAAGGGACAAATTCGTATATAACTTCATCGCCCCATTTTGAACTGTAAGCATAACTGAAGCTGATCCGTGTTGTTTATACATTAATGTTCAAGCACCTCACGGCGCCCATCAACAGTCTGCTCTGAAAGTTATTTGTGGAAGTTGGCTGGCGTGAAATGTGACTTTGAATGGGAACTCCCTCTTTTTGAGTTTTGCAAGTTTTGAGTTTTCAGACAAATGAGCTACGCCTTATAAGACTGGAACTTTTTTGTCTGAGTTGGATCTAAGATATATCGAGAATGCGGGACCGGACCAAAGAACTGGGCAATGTGAGTACAAAGTAGGGCAGTGCACTCAGGAAACCGGCTAACGTGCTAACGGGCTAACCCGAGGATACTGTAACTGTTACCCACCGCTGCAGCTGCGATTTATTAAAATGTTCACATTCTCACTGTCGCAGTCTGCTGCTATGTGACTGACTATTTATCTATATTTTATGCAGATTGTTGAAAAAAAAAAATCATGAGTCAGATCCCACAAACTGGAAGCTAACACCCTTCTTGCACTACCGTCGCCCTAGTAGTGAAGTGTAGGTGGGGTGTAACTTTATTTAGCCTACATACAGAGTAGCAGCCATATATGTTTACAGTTGATTCAGACATTTAAGAAAGACATTTAAATGACTGTTTTAGAACTCATTTGGTCATATTTAGCACTGTAAGTTAGCCGTTAGATTTGTAACACCCTCAGGAAGACAAGTTAAATATCACATCCGTTTGAGCCCAGTTTCTCAACACAAAACTGAACTATGTGCTCTTAACTTTGTCTGACACCTTTCTCCATTTGCAACACGATTTAGTGAATTATACAGTTTATCAATAATTATTTTAAACAAAAAACAAAATCTTAATGTATACTTACCTCTTCTTATTAGACTGCTGATGCCTCAGAAGAAGATGAAGAAACCGTAGCTCTCATGATAAAGCCCGGATCTGGGAGTTCAGCAAATGAAGAGAAAGAAAATGAAGCTTTCTTCAAAAAGGTTCGTTTTGGGTCATTGTAGCATTATAAACAACTTAAGAAATGAGTCACTATCTCCAAACTTCATATTAATGGATACTTGTGACCTTGTAATAACAATTGTTCACCATGACTGACATTTTGTTACTTAAATTGTAGTCTGTTTGGGATTTTAGAATTTCCTGAGTCAAACTTCTTATTATCAATAATAATACACTATTTTGTTTTACATAGGTTCAGGAGATTCGAGAGGGACTCGAAACAATTAAAAGGAAGGTGTCTGAATTGGAGAACAAGCAGAAAACAGTGTTAGGAGTTGCACTTCCAGAAGAAAGTAAGTAGCTAAGCTCAGATTTGGGGGATCTTATATTTCAGTATATTTAAGTTCTCCATGGAGATTCTTTATTTTCAGTTTAAGTTTTATCATCAAAAAAAAAGTTTGAATAAATATATAAAAATAACTCCTTTGCAATAGGTATGAAAAAGGAACTGCAGTCTCTCAGAGAAGACATCAAAGGCATGGCCAGCCAGATTCAAAAGAAGTTAAAAAGTGAGTCTAATAAATAAACGTATGTGGTTGTTATTAAACTTTTCCGCTAGACCTACTGGATGTAAAAAATTAAACTACGTTTATGTCACAGGCATCGAACCTAAGAAAGCTGAAGGTGAAGACAAATATATTCCAATAAACGTTAGAATGCGGAGAACCCAGGTGAGTTGCTTTTTAATATATAAACACTACCGGTCAAAAGTTTTTGAACAGTAAGATTTTTTTTGTTTGTTTTTTAAGTCTCTTCTGCTCACCAAGGCTGCATTTATTTGATTCAAAATACAGCAAAAGCAGTAATTTTGTGAAATATTTTTGCTATTTAAAATAACTGCTTACTATTTGAATGTATTTTAAAATGTAATTTATTCCTGCGATTAAAGCTACATTTTCAGCATCATTACTTCAGTCTTCACTAGCTGCGTTTCCATTACCCTTCAGGATGCGCAAATTTAAATTGCGAATTGAAAATATGGCTAATGGAAATGCGTCAATTTAGCAAAAACTCGAATAAATATATTATAAAAAAGCCAAAAATCCGTCCAAATCCCACCAAAATCTGTTGCCATTACTTATCGCTACAGAAACAAATTACATTTTAGTCATATAACTGTTAATGGAAACGTTGTCATTTTGCAATACTTGTTTATCAATATTTTTATATAATATCGCCAAAGTTTTGGGGTTATAGAAATTATAGAAATTAATACTTTTCTTTAGCAAGGATGCTTTAAATTGATCAAAAATGATGATAAAGACATTTATAATATTCTTCTGAACTTTCTATTTATCAAAGAAACCTGAAAAAAATTCTGCTCAGCTGTTTTTAACATAATAATAATAATAATAATAAAAATTTTGAGCAGCAAATCAGAATATTTGAATGACTTCTGAATGCTCATGTAGCTGGAGTAATGATGCTAAAAATGCAGCTTTGAAATCACAGGAATAAATGATTTAATTTTTAATACACTTTAAAATATATTCAGATAGAAAGTAATTTTAAATAGTAAAAATATTTCAAAATGTTACTGTTTTTGCTGTACTTTGGATTAAATAAATGCAGGCTTGGTAAGCAGAAGAGACATTAAAAGTCTTACTGTTCAAAAACTTTTGACTGGTAGTGTATTATAAATATATTTGTAAACATAATACATGAACAGTGTTGTTTTGGCTCAGAATGATCTGCCCTCATTTTTTCTATCTCAACATCCTTTAAAAGCATGGTGTTTTGTCCCGAGAATTTCTGGAAGTGATGGGTCACTGTAATACAATTCAAGCCCAATACAGAGACAGAAATGTGGAGAGGATACAAAGACAACTCAAAATCAGTATGTGCTTTATCCATCTTTGTTCTATTGATAGTACTAGCATTCTCACAGATCTCTCATAGTAGCCTTTTAAATTTACACTGTCATTTAAGAGTTCCCTTTTGTAAGATCCACAATGCTAGGTTTCAGTATAAGTCCAAGAGGACTGCAGTATCGGCCAGTGCAATATAGCTTTAATAAATAAAATAAAACTAATGTAAATGTGGTTTCCTTTACAGCTGGTAACAATGTGACAGATGAGGAGCTGGAATCAATGCTTGAGAGTGGACAAACAGATGTTTTCACGCAAAATGTGAGTGTGAATATAGATATTCAATACTTCTTTCTTTAACAATTACCTGAAGAACACAGTCCACAACAGTGTGATATTATTTATAGTGTTGTAATTACTTAAATGCCACATTTCAAGTCTTCTCTTTCGCTTTCTTTGGAGTGGATGTGTTTCATTTGGTAAGACCCTTTTAGGAACCGTTCCATTTAAAATGTAGTTGTTATTTCTTGTTTTTGATGAAGTTGATTAACATATCAGACTATTTAGTGATATAATTATATAATTTATAATAATGGGAACATTTTCCTGTTTCCTGCCCCTTCTTTCTTCTTTCCTCGTTTCTTGTGAAGCAGTAAAAACGACAAATATTAATCAAAGACCTACAGCTGGAGCTATGAATGCTGGGGTCACCTTCTGACTTAAAGTATCTTTAAGTGTCATTGCCTTTTTATTCCAGATCAAGGAAATCTGGGTTGTCAACATCATTAAAATCAACATTAGAAATGAATGTCTCTCATTTTCAGTACCTCCTTTATAGATTTCCACTTCTCTTTTAGAATTTTAAATTCCTGTCGTTCTAGCTTATATATTCAGTTTTTTATAGAAACCTTCCACCCCCATTGCCTGAAGTGAAGCATCATCACCACGAAACATTTCATCATTGTGTCCTTTATCACATGATGTGATCACATGGGAAAATCCTGTTCAGTGCATTGAGCTCTTGTTTAAAAATCATTTTGTTTTTGCAGATTTTGAATGATGCTAAAGCTACCAGACAGGCTCTGAACGAGATCGAGTCACGGCATGATGAGATCATCAAGCTGGAGAAAAGCATTAAAGAGCTACATGATATGTTTCAGTACCTTGCGATGGAGGTGGAAGCACAGGTGAGATGAACACACTGGCTTGTATAGTCCTCAGATATCTAGTAAATTAAAAACCATGATGTTCTATCATTAAAAAAAACATTTAAAAATGTGATTTCAGTCCATTTTTTTTAAATCTATATTCTATGTAAAATTAACTTGTTGTTCTTAGGGTGAGATGGTGGACCGGATTGAGGAGAACATTAAGAGTTCCCATAACTATGTGGAAAAGGCTGTTGCTGACACAGCTGCTGCTGTAGAAACTTCAAAAAAAGTGCGCAAGGTGAGTAAATGATAAATTATTGATTATTGTGATATTTTGAGTAAATGATAAATTATTGATTATTGTGATATTTATTTATTGATTTGATGACATTACATCACTGACCAGTGCGAATGATCATGTTTCTTCTTTACAGAAAAAATTATGGATTGCATTATGCCTTGCTATTTTACTTGTAGTAATAGCCATTATACTGGCTATCAGTTTCAGTTGAGGTAAGTCCCATCTATTATACTGAATTTGAATACCAACTTTATACAAGTTATTTAAAGGAGAAGTCCACTTCCAAAACAAAGAATCACATATAATGTACTCACCCCCTTGTCATCCAAGATGTTCATGTCTTTCCTTCTTCAGTCATAAAGAAATTGTTTTTGAGGAAAACATTTCAGCATTTTTCTCCATATAATGGACTGATATGGTGCCCTGCTTTTAAACTTTCAAAATTCAGTTTAAATGCAGCTTCAAACGATCCCAAATGCGGTTGTAAATTATCCCAGCTGAGGAAGAAGGGTATTATCTAGCAAAACGATTGGTTATGTTCATTAAAAAAATACTATTTAAATACTTTTTAAAGGTCCCATATTGTCAAAACTGGAATTTCCTGGCTTTTTTCGTGATACTGAGGTCTAGGGGGATATGTAACTACCATATAAGTTTCAATCAGTCCACAGTAAAATGCACACAGCCTGCATAAAGTAGCTGTGCCTTTTCACAAGCCGCTGTGACTTCCGTAAAAATGTCCCACCCTTTTTTTTGCCAAACCCACAGGCAACATCGCATCCATGCCATTGCTGAGCAACAGCAACAAGTCGAGAAAACTCTGTTCAGTCGATGGATGTCATGAAACTACATAATTGTACAGGCTTCCGAACAACATTAATATAAGAAACCAGTGGCACGTCAGCTTTAGCCTCTTTCACACAGCGATTCCAGAAAATACACGGATAATGTGTCCCATGATTTGTTCCGGAATTGTTTAATTTGGTTCATTCACATAGTGATTTTCCAGAATCTGTGCTCCTAAGAGAGGAGCTGTAAAAATACATTGAGATGGTTTTTGGCACTTATATATTCTTAAGGACATCTACAGCTAAAATAAACATCCGGAAAGGTGTACAATATGTGACCTTTAATCTCAAATGCTCGTCTTGCCTTTCTCTCCCTGAAATCTGTGTATTCTTACTCAAGACAGTTAGGCTATGTCGCATTTAAAATTGCATTTTGGAAGTTCAAAATCGGGGCACCATATCAGTCGATTATATGGAGAAAAATGCTGAAATGTTTTTCTCAATAAACATAATTTCTTTACAACTGGAAAGAAAGAAAGAAAGACATGAACCTCTTGGATGACAAGGCGGTGAGTACATCATATGTGAATCTTTGTTTTGGAAGTGGACTTCTCCTTCAGGGATAGTTCACCCAAAAATTAAAAATTGCTGTTAATTTGTTCACCCTCAGGGTGTTCAACATCTAGGTGACTTATTAACTTCAGTAGAAGAGTAAAGAAGATGTTTAGTTAAAACTGTGGTATTTGTTGATTCATAAAATGCAATTCTGTGGCCAGCCGTTTCTCAGAATTAAAGAAGCATGTCAAAGCACATAATATAAATTCCTGTGGCTCCTGATGATATATTGAGGTCTTATGAAACAAGATGATCAGTCTGTACAAGAAACTGAATATTATTTAAGACATTATTACCTGTAACTCAGCCTCAGGCAACAGGGAAATCCGATTCTTTTCCGTGAACTGGTTATTTTGGACAGTTTCTTCCAATGAACTGGTTCAATTTAATTTCGTTAAAGTAATCACGCAATGATGACACGTGTATGTGATTATATTATTAAAGCACCCAATAGTGATGTGAAATGTGTAGAGCTGTCACAGTTCCTCATTTCAGTTTGAGTACCCGTCTTGAATAATTCACAAAAAATACTGGAAGTGGCTCATTCCACAGACGATAATCCATGAAATGCACTATTAGATCATTTTCTAAATCTGCGTGATATATTAAACCCATTTAAAATATGAATAAAGCATAGTACTATTCTGAATTCCCAAACCCTATGATTCAGTTAAATAAACGTATGGATGCTGGTTGTATATTTGTGCTTTTAAATATTTACATGTGTGTAGGTTACATACGTGCGTCTCAGAGCCGCTCTGTTCACAGTAAATGCTGCTCCACACAAACAGTTACCATTTACATACTGTGTCTCAACTCCATCTCTGCATATCGCTGTGAGTTTGGGTTTAATATAACATTCATCTGGGAACGCAACGTGTGCAGTTTCATCAGATTTGTAAAGTAAATCGTTTAGAAACCTAAGCCAACACAGTGGAATACATTAATATCTTTCTAAATATGCTAGCTGTTCATCGCGATTTCAAAATAAAAGCCCAAACACTCATATGGCCACATATTCAAGAATTTACATTGGCTGAGCGGTTCTATTGTAAGGACATGGTTAAATATTAAAGATTAAGTGGACATTTGAATTAAATGTTGTTTAGTTGATACTAAACAAGGATTAGTTTTTTCTGTAACGTGTAAAAACTGTCGTCAGGCTGTTGGCACCCTCTGCGGCCATTTGTTATATATGTGTAAAGTACTTTATTTCTATTGTTTATTTGTTTAAATGTATTTTCTAGGGCTGCCACTGACTAAAGATTTTTCTGGTCTAGTCGTTCATTTTAAGCCTTAGTCTACTATTAGTCGCACGTTTATTAATAAACCATATAAATCATAATAATGAGCCTTTAATTGCCTACATAGCTTAATAAGCACTCAAGTGCACGAGGAAAAAAAACTTGCCACAGCACAGTCGATATAATCATTGTGAATGTGTCTGGGAAAAACAGCAAGGAGACTGCATTAACGTTTTAATAATTTATTGATAAACTAGCGCTTTCTTTGTTTTCGGCTTAAGACATGAAGTCGTCAACACTGACTTCTCATCTCCGCAGTAGTGGATGCACCTGTATGCATGTTTCATACGAAATTGATAATCTAAGAATATTTGGTTTCTTTTTGAATTGGTTCGTAAAAGTAAGTAGACATTTCACTCTCTATAGATATATTTTTCATGTCTATAAGGCAAGTATACACAGAGTTTTGAAGGTTTGTGCTTAAGTTCACAGACCAAGATGGCAGAAAGTGCATCCTGTTACTTTAATTATTTTACAAAAGCACAGCTTTTTTGTTGTTATTGACATAGTCTTTACAGATTCAAAAGATGTATTACTTTTATCTGTATAACCAAAAATGACAGAGTATTTTAAGAGCAAGTGACTGTATCAAGTAACTGTGCAAGTATCTGATTACTCTATGAATCGTCAGGATAATTAAGCGATTACTTGATTACCAAAATAATCGTTAGTGACAGCCTTAGAAGTATGGATGTTTTGCATGTCTAAAGCATATAAAGCAGGGGTGCTCAACCCTGGTCGTGGAGATCGACTTTCCTGCAGAGTTCAGCTCCAACCCTGACCAAACACACCTGAACCAGCTAATTAGGATCTCAAGGATCACTTGATAATTATAGACAGGTGTGTTTGATTAGGGTTGGAAATGAACTCTGCAGGAAAGTCGATCTCCAGGAACAGGGTTAGGCACCACTGATATAAAGAGAGTAAACTTGTCTTAATCAGCTCACCTTTTTACATAAACAATAAGAAACCATTAAAACTTAAATTTCTCCCCTTCATTCAAGTGCTTGGTCCACACATGCACGTATCACCGGCGCATTGGTTTTTGGTCAAATGGTTTCCTCAGTTCGGTGACTGTTGGAGAAACTGAAGCACTGAACGCACTATCAAAAAACGGCAGTATTTTGGCTCATTTTGAGTCTGAGTGACTCTTAGGCATGTCCAAAAGTGAGCTTCGATTGAGTAACTTGCAGATCTGTGCTGCTCAAGCTGTGAACTGTTTGAAATGTTTCCCACAAAAAACAATTTCTTTACGGCTGAAGAAAGAAAGATATGAACATCTTGGATGACAAGGGGGTGAGTACATTATCTGTGTTCTGGCAGTGGACTTCTCCTTTAAAGGATTCGTTCACTTCCAGAACAAAAATGTACAAATAATATACTCTCCCCCTTGTCATCCAAGATGTTCATGTCTTTCTTTCTTCAGTCATAAAGAAATTGTTTTTTGAGGACTTCTTAAAACAGTGGGCTTTTATGGTGCCCGACAGTTTGAACTTCCAACATGTAGTTTAAATGCAGCTTCAAAGGGCTCTAAACAATCCCAGCCAAGGAAGAAGGGTCTTATCTAGCAAAATAATTGGTTATTTTTAAAAAAAAAACAAAAAAACAAAACAATTTATATACTTTTTAACCTCAAATGCTTATCTTGTCTAGCTCTGCGATACGCATGCTTATTCTGTGCACTCCGTTTCAAGACAGTTAGGGTATGTCGAAAAACTCCTCTCATTTTCTCCTCCAACTTCAAAATCATCCTATATCGCTGCAGACGTACCAACCCAGTTTTTACAAGGTGAACATGCAAAGAAGGTCAAACGCCCTTTACAAAAGCAATGTAGGATAATTTTGAAGTTACAGGAAAAAAAATGAGATGAGACTTACCCTAAGTCTCCTAAGTCTTAAACCGGAGTGCAAAGAGTACACATCGCAGAGCTAGGCGAGCATTTGTGCTTAATAAGTGTATAAATTATAATTTGTTTTTTGAAAATAACTGAGTGTTCCACTAGATAAGACCCTTCTTCCTCAGCTGGGATCATTTCAAGCCCTTTGAAGCTGCATTTAAACTGCATTTTGGAAGTTCAAACTCATCATAGAAGTCCACTATATGGAGAAAATTCCTGAAATGTTTTCATCAAAATAAAAAAACATAATTTCTTTACGACTGAAGAAAGAAAGACATGAACATCTTCGATGACAAGGGGGTGAGTAAATTATCTGTAATTTTTTGTTCTGGAAGTGAACTTATCCTTCAATTTGTGTTCCTTGATATGCTTTTTTTTTTTTTAAATTCGCAATGAGACAGCCACTGACCTGCAATTTGTGGATCATCATCGAACACAGTTTCAGCTAAAAATCGTCTTTACTTTTCTACTGAAGAATTACAGTTCTGTTATTATCATTCATATTTATTTGATATTTGTTCTAAATCACATATCTCCTTTTTTTTTTTTTTACAGTGTTTTCCCTTACTAGACTTCTTTTTGCCCATGAAGTACTGGGTTTTGTTCTCCTAAACTGTCTTCCTGAAGTTCCTTTAAACATGCGTGAACATGAGCATTATTGGTATCCCAACCGTTTTGGTAGCTACATTTGCTTAAATTTTAAATTGTGGATCTGTTGTTTTAGCTGCTTTGTCCTACATAGGACATGATTTAGATTTAAAAAGTTACATGGTAAAAACGGTTTGAGGTTGCTTTATTGACCGTGTTTCCAAGATGGTGAACTTCATTTGCGGAAACCAACACTAAAACATGGTCATATAGGGTAGATAAAGGAAAAAAAGCTAATGAGATTCCTAATATATATCGCTTCCATTTGGAGACAAGTTCAAGAACCCTGAGTGATGGGGCTATTTGTCTTTACCCTAATATGTTCATTAGGTCTTTTGTGTTATCTGTTGTGATTTCTCATTTTGTAATACCATTTCAAACTTGAAATTTGCTAAAACAACATTCAAGGTCATTGTGTATATATAAAAACTAATTTTATACTCTGCAGTATAGTAACTACCTTTCAATGTACTACTTCTCTTGGTCTCACAATGACATGTTGCATACGTATGTATATTTTAACTCATTTGTGCTCTGTCCCAGTTAAGAGATGCACTTTTAAGAATCGATTATGTACAGTTACTTGTTTAGTGCCTCAACCTTTGGAGCCTTTTTTTGAGCAATAACAGGAAGTGCCCACGATGTGGCACTATAGATGTCAAGATTACCAAGAGTGAGTTTTTTTTTTTTTTTTGGTTTCATTTTACAGCCTGTAGACATACTGCCACACATTTCATTCATTCTGGTGTAAAATTGTAATTTTTAAATAAAGTACATATTATATATTTGCTTCTCCTTCTTGTCTATCTTCTACACTACCAGTCAAACATTTTAGTTTATATATATATATATATATATATATATTTTTTTTTTTTTAAGAAGTCTCTTTTTTACTATTTAAAATAACATAAAATAACTCAAATTTCTATTTGAATTTATTTTAAAATGTAGTTTATTCCTGTGATTTCAGTGCTGAATTTTTAGCATCATAGCACCAGTCACATGATCTTTCAGAAATCATCCTACAATGACATGTTGCATACGTATGTATATTTTAACTCATTTGTGCTCTGTCCCAGTTAAGAGATGCACTTTTAAGAATCGATTATGTACAGTTACTTGTTTAGTGCCTCAACCTTTGGAGCCTTTTTTTGAGCAATAACAGGAAGTGCCCACGATGTGGCACTATAAATGTCAAGATCACCAAGAGTGAGTGTTTTTTTTTTTTTTCATTTTACAGCCTGTAGACATACTGCCACACATTTCATTCATTCTGGTGTAAAATTGTAATTTTTAAATAAAGTACATATTATATATTTGCTTCTCCTTCTTGTCTATCTTCTACACTACCAGTCAAACATTTTAGTTTATATATATATATATATATATATATTTTATTTATTTATTTTTTTTTTAAGAAGTCTCTTTTTTACTATTTAAAATAACATAAAATAACTCAAATTTCAATTTGAATTTATTTTAAAATGTAGTTTATTAGCATCATAGCACCAGTCACATGATCTTTCAGAAATCATTCTAATATTCTGAAAACATTTGTTATTATTAGTATAATTTTTTTTTTAGGTTTTTTTTTGATGAATAGAAAGTTCAGAAGAACAGCATTTATCTTAAATGTCTTTTTCAACACTTTTAATCAATTTAAAGCATCATTGCTAAATAAAAGTATTAATTTCTATAGTTTCTATAATTTAATATATATTCTATAATTTGACTCCAAGCTTTTGAATGGTATAAAGTATAACGTTACAAAAGCTTTGTTTTAGATACATGCTGATTGTTGGATCTTTCCATTCATCCTTCTAAGAATCCTAAAAAATGTATTTAACTTTTTAAAATGTTAATAATAATAAAAATAATAGTAATAATAATAATAAATGTTTCTTGAACTGCAAATCAGCATATTAGAATGATTTCTGAAGGATCATGTGACACTGAAGTCTAGAGTAATGATGCTGAAAATTTAGTTTTGATCACAGGAATAAATTACATCTTAAGAATATTCAAATAGAAAGCAGTTATTTTAAATGTAAAAATATTTCACGGTATTACTGCTGTGACATTTTACTGTATTTTGGATGAAATAAACGCAGACTTGCTGAGCAGAAGAGAATTTTTTAAAAACATTAAAAATCTTACTGTTCAAAAACTTTTGACTAGTGTATTTAAATTTGAATTTCTTTTTTTACTTAAGTAGCCTACAGATTTGATGACATACACAGCTGCTAAAAATTTGGAATAATTATGTTTTTTTTTTTATGCTCACCAAGGGTACGTTTATTTTATCAAAAACATTAAGAAAAAATAATTACTCCAATTTTTTGACCAATAATAGCCTATTAATATTTTGTACAGGTGCATAAACGTGTTCTTTTGAAATGTATAAACTATGGTATTTCTAACAAGAGAATACATACTTAAAGCCTGTATTAGGATGGTCAGTCCCATCATAACTCATACCTATGTATGACACAATACACGGGAATCCCCGGTAGTTTTATTTGGACAGTCGTAGGTGGCAGTGCCCGACCTGCGCATAGAACTACATCTCCCAGATTTTGTTTATTGGTTTGCACCCATTTATAGCAACTGTCGTGTATCTCACCGCCTGTTGAACACGGTCTGACTGCGACGGGAGAAGGTTCAGGTAACATTTTATTTATGGAAGTTGTTTATTCTGAAAATATCTCAAACTTATGTGAGTAAACACGTCAACGCGTGGTTTCACCCAATGTTCTGTACTCATTTTAAATTATAAGAAGTTATTGTAAGATTACAAGCCATATCGTGTTTACTTAATCACTTTTTGTCTTTAAACTATATTTTGATTTATTCACATACCGAGGTAACAAAATCAAACAGAACTAGTTTGTTGTCAATCGACGTTATGTAACGTTACTTTCTGTTTGTCCTATAGCTACTCCCTCACTTATGCTAAATGAAAGTGAAAGAATAACTAAACAAAGGCAAAACTAAACATAAACTAGCTTCTGACTAAAATAATCTTTTGGGGCATTGAAAGGTGACTGTGTCCCTCATAAACTCCGGGATGAATGACGGAACGGAGGAAGAGACGGTCCCCGTTATAATGGAGACCTCATCGTTCTCACAGGTAGTTTTCAACGATGTTCCTCCATCATATCCGCCAAACAATGATGTTACGTGTTGGTACACTCTTACCGGTGCTCTGCAGCCCAGCTCGAGGGACTGGATTGGTATCTATAAGGTGTGTAAGAAATAACATATTTACAAATAATACATTTTCTGCTTTGTATTGGTTTATAAAGAAGTTAAATTAAATTTGTGAAATGGCTCAGGTTGGTTGGAATTCAACACAGAAGTATTATACCTACGTATGGGTGGAACCTCCCCTAGGCCATGTCCGACCTGAACCGTTTGTGCAACAAGTGGTTTTCAAAGGTAGGAATCTCACTGTTTTCCATTCACTGCACATTTTGGATTTCTCCTTTATCGGTCACATCTTTTCAGTATGTTGTTCCATAAGCTGTGGTATAGAACCAGAGGAACCTGAAGAGCGAGACTAAGCCTTAACACTAAAACCTATTGTGATATAAACATGGTTGGCAACTATGTAAACAAATATTCAATATGGCAAGAGACTGAAGGTAAAAAAGATCATCAAGTGTGTGGTGGTTGTGGCCCTGGTGTAATTAATGTGCACCAGTGCTGTGGATGTGACGTTGTGCTGCTATTTTAGTAAAGCCTGAATCACTTGAGTGCTCCACATCTACTCATCACGTTACTCGGGGATCCTAAATCAAGGGATCTTGTGATGTGTCAAGTGTCTGAAGAATTTGGTTTGCTTCCCTGCACCACTTTCTTGCCAAGTGATTTTTTGTAGGATCCACAGGGTGAGGATTACTTGAATATTGCAGGGTATTTTTTCATATTAAAACATTTAAATATTTATCTTGGTCTTGAGTGAGAACAGACTTTAAATTGTAGCTTATGCTAAACCAAATTAACAATAAATAACATTAATATTATGTACTATTTCATCTAAAAAAAAAAAAATTAATTAAAAAAAAACTACACTAAAATTACACAAAAAATATGTATATATGCATTTAAAATGAAATAAAATTTACAAAAATCTCCTTTTTTTTACAAAAATATCACTGACAAATATGCATCACAAAAAGTTTTTTAGTTTTTAATAAAACTGTGTAATTTTATATGCAATTCAAATACATAAATCTTAAATTTAGGCCTTAATATTTTTTGAGTATAAAGTCATTTTAAATGTTATACAAGTAAATTTAGGCATCACAAAAGCACCACAAAATCACAAATTACTATTAAATCAAATGTAAATTCATGTTCCCTTGGGATTTTCTTGGTTAACTAAACATTACTTACACTATAGAAAAAGAAAGAAAGAAACTATTCTATTTTATATATTCACATTTACCATCAAATTAATATATTCTATTTATTAATCCAAGTATAAATCTAATCAAGTTAGTGTTTTTTAAATGCATTTTACATTTATTCCAAAATAATAACTCAAGGCAGTAACAAACTTATGTTCAGATATTCTTTTTAATTGTTAACTTTTTAAATAACTTTTTAGTAGTTAATTTATTTTTATTTATTTATTTTTTTGGATCATCAAAGCTCAGTAAATATTGGTCACAGACAGATTTTATTTAAATTTCACCAAGATGATTACTCACTAAAAACTCCCACAGATCATGTTTTCATTCCATAAAAAATAGTTATTGTTTACTTTCTTTTTTACTTAGTCTTCCCATTATAACGTTATTATATTGTTTATTCAGACCAATTCGGAAATGCACACAAACACAAATTATATCACATAAAAAATCTCCACGTAAAACTGATCGGGCAGACCAAATCGTAAGTCGCAGAGACTTGAAACTGGGAGGGATGGTAGTACTCACACCATCTACAATTTGACCAATGCTTGCCCTAATCGGCCTGACGGGGGCGCTACAGCAATCAAAAGTACAAAATCGCTTGTAACTCCTTAAAGGAGAAGTCCACTTCCAGAACAACAATTTACAAATAATTTACTCACCCCCTTGTCACCCCCGTTTCAGGATTTTTCTTTATATAATGGACTTCGATTGCACCCCCGATTTTGAACTTCCAAAATGTAGTTTAAATGCAGCTTCAAAAGGCTCTAAACGATCCCAGCTGAGGAAAAAGGGTCTTATCTAGCGAAACGATCTGTCATTTTTTTTCGAAAAATAAAAATGTATATAATTTTTAAACACAAAAGCTCATGTAGCACAGGCTCTGAGATGCGCGTTCACAACACTACGTACTATTGAATCACGTTGAAAGGTCACGCGGAACTACAGACCCAGTGTTTACAAAGCGAACGCACAAAGACTAACAAAGTGCAAGTCAAACGCTGTTTACAAACAAAAGGCTACAGCGATGTTGGATGATTCTGAAGTTGTAGGAGATAATAAGATGAGTTTTTCGCCATACTCAGTACACAGACGATGAACAAATCTTTTTTCGAGTCATTTCGTTAATTTTAGCAAAATCAGCAACACGTGACAGCCCCATAAGATGAACAAACGACTCGAAAAACCCGAAGACTCGAAACAGGTGAACTAATTCCAGTACAGAACCTAATAGGATGTTGCGCATGCGCGACTGAATCACTCCCTGACACGACTCGTTCTTCCCGAGTCACATTAAACTTCTGTTCAAAATGAACGAATCATTCAAGAACGCACATTCCAGAGCCTGTGCTACACATGCTTTTGTGCTTGAAAAATATACAAATTTTTATTTTTCGAAAAAAATTTCACTAGATAAGACCCTTCTTCCTTGGCTGAGATCATTTAGAGCCTTTTGAAGCTGCATTAAAACTACATTTTGGAAGTTCAAAATCGGGGGCACAATTGAAGTCCATTATATGAAGAAAAATCCTGAAACATCTTGGATGACAAGGGGGTGAGTAAATTAAATGTAAATTGTTGTTCTGGAAGTGGACTTCTCCTTAACCATTCAGTTAGTGTCTTATGTCATTGGAATCTGTGGCTCACACCGGACAAAACGCATGTTTTGGGGTATTTTGCATTTTTTTGAAAAACCTAGTTTTGAGAACTAGTCCTAGGTTTCAGGCCTGATCAGAACCAAACCAGTGCAGGAAAATTATCTAGAGATTAAATATCAATAATTATCAAAAAAAAAAAAAAAAACTTTTGATTCTTAGTCACAAAGGGAAGACAAAATGTTTACTAAAGCAGCTAAAATTTTTGAATGGAATGAGATCTTCGCCAAACTCAAAATGCATATGTTAGAGCTGAATCTGAGGTCACGTGAAAAAAGTTGTGGAGCTTGGCCACTTGGTAGCACTATAAGAGGGAAAAAAAACTAAAAACAGCCATAACTACGCAACTGTTTGTCCTATTGATGTGAAAATTAGTTTGCACACTCTTGGTCCAACGTACCACAAGTGGCTATAAGGACATTTGTGTATCTTATAAAACATGGCCACTATAGCCGGATGAAATTTGAGTACCTATTAGACAAGGTTAACGGAGGTCGATTGGAACAAAACTCTGCAGGCCTGTTTAGATTTTATAGGGGGCCTTTGAAATATCGTGTTGAGAACCACTGCCCTGTACTAAACTCTAATGAAACTAATTTTTTTTCTCTCTCTCAGAGGGCTACCTGCCCAAGGATGATGGGGAGTTTTACCAGTTCTGTTATGTGGACAGCTTCGGTCATGTCAAAGGAGCAAGCACCCCATTCTGCTTTCAAAATCCAGCAGAAACAAGCCTTGGCTGCAGCTTGGAGAAAGACCTGTTAGTCATAACAACACAGGTACATCTCCAAGTTAAAGTTCCTACCATTTTTTTTTCTTTCTGCTAGCCACTAAAAGTTTAATATTAATACTAACTGGCCAAAAAATGATTTATCCAATGTTCTTGTGAGTAGGAGCAGGCAGAAAAGTTGGAGAAAGAGAAAGAAGACTTTGTGAAAGAGATCGAGGCTTTAAAAGAAGCGAATGTTTATCTGAAATCTGAGTTGGATGAAAAACTGCATGAGATCAACCGTCTCAGGGTTTGTCAGACTCTCTTTCTTTTAAAACACACATATGTAAAAAGTATGCACTTAATATTTACAGTTTTTGTGGTACTAATTGTGTTTTTTGTAATGAAGGTTAACTGACCTGTCTGATCTGTTATGTGATGTCCCATGCTAATTTAGTGACCTGTCTTTGTGTGCTGTACCCATTGTAGTGGGAATGTTGTACTACTTGTTGTCCTACTTAGTCTTATGATGATATTATTTATAGTATTTATTAATTAGCCAGGCTTTCTTTTTTATCAATTTTACAGTCATGGTCAAAAATATCAGCACCCTTGCAATTCTGTCAGAAAATGCAACGCTTTTCTCAGAAAATTGTTCCAATTGCAAATGTTTTGGTATTTGCATACTTATTTTTTTTTGTTTGCATTGCAACAACACAAAAACCAGAGAAGAAAAGTCAAACTTGATAAAATTTCACACAGAACTCAAAAATGGACTAGACAAAATTACTCTCACCTTATCAAAATTGTAAGAAATAATTGCTTTTCAAGCATGTGATGCTCCTGTAATTTGTATTTAGACACACCTGTGGCAAGTAACAGGTGTGGGCAATATAGCATATGGCATACACTTGCAATATATACAATATATGGCAACACTTGCAGCCAATTAAAATTAAGAAAAGTTGACTCAATCTATGTGTTGTGTGTCACACTGAGCATGGAGAAAAGAAAGAAGTGTAAAGAGTTGTCTGTGGATTTGAGAGAAAAGTTGTGAAAAACATGGACAATCTCAAAGCTACAGGTCCATCTCCAGAGATCTTAATGTTCCTGTGTCCATTGTGCACAACATCATCAAGAGGTTTACAGCCCATGGCACTGTAGCTAACCTCCCTGGACGTGGACGGAAGAGCAAAATTAAAAAAAAAAATTAAAACGAAGGATCGTTCGAATGGTGGATAAAGAACCCCAACTAACTTCCAAACAAATTCAAGCTGATCTGCAAACACAGGGTATAACAGTGTCAGTTCACACTATCCGTCTCCATCTAAATGAAAAGAGACGCTATGGTAGGAGACCCAGGAGGACACCACTGCTGACACAAAGGCATAAAAAAGCAAGACTGGAGTTTGCCAAAACTTATGTGACAAAACCACAATCCTTCTGGGAGAACATACATGTGGACAGATGAGACAAAAGTAGAGCTTTTTGGTAAAGTACATCATGGCACTTTTTACAGAAAAAGAAATGAGGCCTTCAAAAGAAATAACACAGTCCCTACAGTCAAACATGGCGGAGGTTCAAAGATGATTTGGGGTTGCTTTGCTGCTTCTGGCACTGGATACCTTGTGATCTGTATCATGAAATCTGATGATTACCAAAGAATTTTGGGGCACAGTGTAGCGGCCAGTGTCAGAAAGTGCGTCTCCACCAGAGGTCACGGGTCTTCCAGCATGACCCGAAACGCACATCAAAAACCACTCAGAAATGGTTACAAACAAAGTGCTGGAAAGTTCTGAAATGGCCAGCAATGAGTCCAGATCTGAATCCCATAGAACACCTGTGGTATGATCTCAAAACAGCATTTGGGAGAAGACATCCTTCAAACGTGAATGACCTGGAGCAGTTTGCAAAAAAAGAGTGGATCGAAAATTCCAGTTGACAGGTGTAAGAAACTCATTCATGGTTACAGAAAGCGATTGATTTCAGTTATTTTTTCCAATGGGGGTGCTACCAAATATTAGGTACAGGGTGCCAATAATTTTGTCCAGTCCATTTTTTGGGTTCTGTGTGGAATTGTAACAGATTCGACATTTCTTCTCCATTTTTTTTGTGTTGTTCCAAGGCAAACAAAAATAAATAAATAAATAAATAAATAAAATAAACGTGACTACCAAAACATTTGCAACTGCAACAATTTTCTGAGAGAAGAGTTGCATCTTCTGACAGAATTGCAAAGGTGCCAATATTTTTTGGCCATGACTGTATTTTTATTTAAGTTTTAGTCATTTTATTGTTTTTGTTGTTTTTATTAATTTTATAACTTAATTTTTTTATTTAAGTTTTGATTATGTAATTTTCAAACTTAAACTTAATTTCAGTTATTTGTCAAGGCAACATTTTTAATTGTCATATAAGTTGTTTATCTAATATTTATATTTAATTTCACTTAACTTTAATCTTTAATCTTTATTTTCATTGGATCGGAATAAGCTTTGTAGTAAGGAGATATATGAATTGTTTATTAATAAACTGGTGCTTTCTTAGTCAGTGTCGCAAAGATAAAGTTGACAATCCTGACTTGCCATCAGCCTCATTGGACACACCTTTAGAGAGAAATGAATGTTTACAGATTACATAAAATAAAAAATTATTTATCCAATGTCCTTGTGAGAAGGAGCAGGCAGAAAAGTTGGAGAAAGAGAAAGAGGACTTTGTGAAAGAGATCGAGGCTTTAAAAGAAACAAATGCTATTCTGAAATCTGAGTTGGATGAAAGACTGCATGAGATCCGCCGTCTCAGGGTTAGTCAGACTCTCTTTCTTTTAAAACACACATATGTAAAAAGTATGCACTTAATATTTACAGTTTTTGTGGTACTAATTGTGTTTTTTGTGATGAAGGTCAACTGACCTGTCTGATCTGTTATGTGATGTCCCATGCTAATTTAGTGGCCTGTCTTTGTGTGCTGTACCCATTGTAGTGGGAATGTTGTACTACTTGTTGTCCTGCTTAGACTTATGATGGTATTATTTATAGTATTTATTAATCAGCCAGGCTTTCTTTTTTTTCAGTTTAACAGTCATGGTCAAAAATATCAGCGCCCTTGCAATTCTGTCAGAAAATGCAGCGCTTTTTTCAGAAAATTGTTCCAATTGCAAATGTTTTGGTATTCACATGCTTATTGTTTTTGTTTGCATTGCAACAACACAAAAAACAGACAAGAAAAGTCAAACTTGATAAAATTTCACACAGAACTCAAAAATGGACTAGACAAAATTACTCTCACCTTATCAAAATTGTAAGAAATAATTGCTTTTCAAGCATGTGATGCTCCTGTAATTTGTATTTAGACACACCTGTGGCAAGTAACAGGCGTGGGCAATATAGCATATGGCATACACTTGCAATATATACAATATATGGCAACACTTGCAACCAATTAAAATTAAGAAAAGTTGATTCAATCTATGTGTTGTGTGTCACACTGAGCATGGAGAAAAGACAACAAACAAAGTGCTGGAGAGTTCTGAAATGGCCAGCAATGAGTCCAGATCTGAATCCCATAGAACACCTGTGGAGAGATCTCAAAACAGCAGTTGGGAAAAGGCATCCTTCAAATGTGAATGACCTGGAGCAGTTTGCAAAAGAAGAGGGGTCCAAAATTCCAGTAGAGAGGTGTAAGAAACTCATTCATGGTTATAGGAAGTGATTAATTTCAGTTATTTTTTCCAAAGGGGGTGCTACCACATATTAAGTTAACGGTGCTAATAATTTTGTTCAGCGCATTTTTTGGGTTCTGTGTGGAATTGTATCAGATTTGACATTTCTTCTCTGTTTTTTTATGTTGTTCCAATGCAAACAAACAACAAAAAAATAAACATGTGAGTACCAAAACATTTGCAACTGCAACAATTTTCTGAAAGGTTGCATCTTCTGACAGAATTGCAAATGTGCCAATGTTTTTGGCCATGACTGTATTTTGATTTAAGTTTTAGTAATTGTATTGTTTTTGTTGTTTTTATTAGTTTTATAACTTTAATTTTTCATTTCAGTTTTGATTATGTAATTTTCAAACTTATTTTCAGTTATTTGTCAAGGCAACATTTTTAATTTTCATATAAGTTGAAAAAACTTAAAAAGATTAAAGTAATCTTTAATCTTTATTTAATCCTAATTTAATTTACAGAAAACAATTATCACTGGTTTTAGTTGTAACAATAATAACACATTTACTGCATTGTTCTTGTACTAACGGTCATTGCAAAACACTACTGGTGAATAAAGTGATTGTAAACGTATATTTATACTAAACTGCAGAGCGCCATGGAAGATATGAATCCAAAGGATAAACCAGAATCACCATTGCCAGATGTACAGAGTTATACTTCCACTGAAGAGGTAAAGAAAGAGCTATGTTTATGCAAACAACCAGTGGAAACACTTACAAAGCTGACTATTTTAGCTACAGCATGTCTATAATTTAATCTGTATAAATGAGATTTATACAAGATATGACATTAATCAAACACAATTATTTAAAGCCACTGACATGTCTGCAAGAAAAGTACCAGAGAGCTGTTGAAAAGATCCGCTTGCTTAAGAAAGAAAGGACAGAGTTACAGCAAGAGCTTGGACTCAAAGATGAGGAAATCCTAGGGTGAGTGTCCTCACTGGAAACCTCTGCGCCAATGTGTTTTATGTGCAAAAGGTTTGTGGAAATTTTCATCCTTTTTTCGTCCAGGCTAAATACCTTGCTGAAAGAAGCAGAGCAAAATTACAACAAAGTACAGGACCAGGTCAAGCTGCTACAGGTTTGCAAATGTGTTCTTAATATGTGTTATTACTGTTAATGGTCATTTAAAAAAATAGATTTATTTTTGTAGCACCTCTAAACAAAGACACTTCATAATTCATGACAATACAAATACCAAGACAAAACTAGAGCTAGAATTGAAAACAAAATGAATGCAAAAAAAAAAAGGTAGGAGTTGGGAGCTTCACATTTATTCTATTTTAGGTGGATGTGCAAAGCAGCAGGAAAGACTATGAGAAACTGCATGCTGAAATCCAGGATCTTAGGATGAAAAGAGCTCTGGAAGAGCGGAGGGCTGAAAACAAATCATTACAAACATCCATTTTAGAGCAAGAAGCCCAAAGGAAAGAAGAAAACAAAGTGAGGCTTGTCACTAAGGCTTATCTATTTGGACTTTGGAAACACTGACTTAAATATAAATCAGTAATAACTGTATTGTCATAAAGTAATCTCTTTATGACTCAGGTACAGATTCATGCCTTGCTCGCTCAGCTGACAGAGGCAAGAGGGCTGCTTCGCAGTGAGGTGCAGAGTTGCAAAGATGCCAGCAAACGTGCAGAAACAGCAGAGCAGGAATTGAAGGAAGTGAAACGGAAGTTGGAGGAGATGGCCTTGAAACAGGCTGAGGATGAGAATACCAATCAAGTCCAGGTATTTTTCAATATAGCGTCATATTGTTTTTTAAAGGCTGGTTCATCCAAAAGTGTTTTTCTTCTAGTACATTAACTAACTAGCAAATGATTGTAATGCCACGCCAGCAGAGGGAGCCCTCACCTTTCTGACTGTTACCGCTCCCTCTGCTGCTTCTCTGGTTACTTCCTGTTTGGTGGCCATTTAAGGAGGCCTATACCAAACAGCCTTTGCGAAGTATTGTTTTGCCTGTGCGGACTCTACCAAGCGTTTTTCCTGATTTCATTGCCTTGTTTTTGCTATTTCCACGGTCTTGCTTCATTGCCATAGTTGTTGCCTAGTTTCATAGCCTTGTTTATTTTGCTACTTTGGACTGCTCACTTGGACTTTGACCTTCTGCCTGTTTATTTGGATTACGCTTTTGTCTTGCCTTCGGTTTACTGCTCGCATCTGGATCTAACACGCTTCACTGGAGTCCCGTTACAGAGATTAAGAAAGGGCGATTTGCGGCCTTCGTCAGTGTGACGTCACACCAACAAGAAGCTGGGAATGGCTTTATTTTTAAAAGGGGATATTTCTTATAAAGATTACAAAAATACCACTGGGTGGATTTTTATCATAATAGGGTAGTTGTGTACACGCACTGCCAACACACATTTATGTTCAAACAATATGTAAAAGTGAGTTTTGCATCCAATGACCTCTTTAAAGCTTTCTATGGATATATTTGTCGTGTATGTAGGGCAAGTATTCGCTGAGTTTCGGTTCATTTTTGTGAAGCGATCCTGTTCAAGACAGAGACGGCAAAAAGTGCATCCTGTTTGTTTTCTTTATTTTACAAAAGCACACATTTTGTTGATATTGTAAGTGCACACAAATAAAAGTAGAGCCTTTGCAGTTCCGAATGATGTGGTACTCTTACCTTTATGAGCAAAAATGACAGCATATTTTAAAGAGGTCATCGGATGCCCAAGTTGATATGATTCTGTAGGGTCTTAATGAAAAGTCTATAACATGCTTTGGTTAAAATTCCTCAATGCTAGTGTAAATAACACCTTTTTTTACCTTGCCTCAGCTCTGCAAAAATCATCCTGTTCTGATTGAAGTTGCTTTAAATGTTAATGAGCTCTGCTCGCCCCGCCCCTCTCTTTTCTTTGTGGAGTGACAAGCCTGTTTACTTTAGCCGCATTTAGCTGCATTTAACCATGTTTTGCGTTAAACTTGCATTAATTAAAAAAAAACCTTATACTCACTCTTGCTGTAAGTGAAGCTGGATCACGAATGATTCGCGCAAACATAGACGGATATATGTAGATCGGGAGGCGCATTTGCTTCACAAACAAATGTAATTCACTGCATCTTCAGTGGCTCAGATGTCGGGAGTAAATGACGACCACTATGTTCATTATTACATCCAGCAACACAACACCTCAATCGCTCAATCAGAGATATTCTTGTCTAACTTACATCCCTGCTCCAGCATCGAAACAATGAAGGTCGGACTGTTACAGCTGATGTAGGGCGGGTCTGAGGTAAGACTGGGGGCTGGGGCGGGCCCCCAATCTGCCCAGGCCCATATGCACCTGAATACCCTGCATACCCAGACGCATGGACTTTTTTAACAATGTCCTTACTATCTTTCTGGGCCTTGAACATGTCAGTTGTCTTGCTGTCTATGCAGGGTCAGAAAGCTCTCAGATTTCATCAAAAATATCTTAATTTGTGTTCTGAAGATGAACAAAAGTATTATGGGTTTGAAACGACATGAGGGTGAGTAATTAATAATAGAATTTTAATTTTTGGGTGAACTATCCCTTTTAATCTTTTATGTTCTATTTTTAGTCTGATGTAAGTACTTTTAGGAATAATAATACATTTTAGGATCCTGATTCTACACAATTTTGTCATTACAGGCACAACTTCAGCAGGCACAAGACAAAATTTATGAAATGGCAGAGACATCAAGATCAGAGAGAGAGAACCTTGTGAAAAGGAATGAGGTAATCTGTTTTGTTATGACACAATAAACATTACTGTTAGCTACACTACCGTTCAAAAGATTGTGGTCGGTAAGATTTCTTAATGTTTTGGAAATAAACCATTTATGCTCATCAAGACTGCACTTATTTGATCAAAAATAAAGTTAAAACAATAGTGTAAAATATTATTACAATTGAAGATGTTTTCTATTTTAATATATTTAAAATGTAATTTATTCCTGTGATGAAAATTCTACATTTTCAACAGCCATTACTCAAGCCTTCAGTGTCACATGATCCTTTAGAAGTCATTCTAATATGTGACCCTGGACCACAAAACCAATCATAAGTAGCATGGGTATATTTGTAGTAATAGCCAACAATACATTGTATGGGTCAAAATGATCAATTTTTATTTAGGATATTAAGTAAAGATCATCTTCCATGAAAATATTTTGTACATTTCCTACTGTAAATATCAAAACTTAATTTTTGATTAGTAATATGCATTGCTAAAAACTTCCTTTGGACAACTTTAAAGGCGATTTTCTCAATATTTTGATTTTTTTGTACCCTCAGATTCCAGATGTTCAGACAGTTGTATCTCAGCCAAATATTGTTCTATCCTAACAAGCTTATTTTATTCAGTTTTCAGATTATGTATAATTCTCAGTTTTGAAGATTTTATCCTTATGACTGGTTTTGTGGTCTGGGTCACATAAAATTATGAAACCTTATGATCATCTGTTCTGAAAATGCTGTGCTTCTTAATATTTTTGTGATTTTTTTTTCCAGGATAATTTTTGGTGAATATAAAGTTTTGTAACATTTTAAATGTATTTACCACGTTATTATGAAATTAATGTGTTTGTGGAATAACTAACTAACAACTTGCTGACTCCAAACTTTTGAACAGTAGTGTATTTTGTATTTCCACTTCCAGAACAAAAAATGACAGATAATGTACTCACCCCTTGTCAGCCAAGATGTCTTTCTTTCTTAAGCCGTAAAGATATTATGTTTTTTGAGGGAAACATTTCAAGATTTTTCTCCATATAATGGACTGCTATGGTGCCCCAATTTTGAACTTCCAAAATGCAGTTTAAATGCATCCCAGATGCGGTTGTAAAGCCGAGGAAGAAGGGTCTTATCTAGAGAAACGATCAGTTATTTTTATAAAATTTAAATACTTTTTAATGTCAAACGCTTGTCTTGTCTTACTCAGCCTGGACTGTTTTTTCCAGTTTGTGAAAGTTAGGGTATGTCGAAAAATTCCCATCTCATGTTCTCCCTCAACTTCAAAATCTTCCTATATCACTGTTTTACCTTTTTTGTTAAGGGTGTTTGATCTTCTTTGCATGTTCACTTTGCAAAGACTGGGTCGGTACTTCTGCAGCGATGTAGGATGATTTTGAAATGATTTTTCAAGTTGAGGGAGAAAATACGATCAGAGTTTTTTGACATACCCTAACTGTCTTGAGGCAGAATACAGAGTTCAGGGAGAGCAAGACAAGACAAGTGTTTGAGATTAAAAAGTATATAAACTTTATTTTTTTAATGAAAATAACTGATCGTTTCGCTAGGTAAGACCCTTCCCTCGGTTGGGATTGTTTACAACCGCATTTAAACTGCATTTTGGAAGTTCAAAATCAGGGGCACCATACCAGTCCATTATATGGAGAAAAATCCTGTTATGTTTAACTCTAAAACCATCATTTCTTTACAGCTGAAGAAAAAAAGACATGAACATCTTGGATGACAAGGGGGTGAGTACATTATCTGTCAGTTTTTGTTCTGGAAGTGGACTTCTCCTTTAAGAAAATTATTACCAAAGAGGTGGAATTCAGGACACTGAATGACATGCCAGTCAATTATTATACTGTTATTATTATTATTATTATTTCATGAAGGTATTTGATCTTTTTTCTTTAGGAACTGCAGGCAGAATTAAACAAGCTTCGTAGGACATTGTTTGACTTCCAGGTTGCATCTGTTGCTGCAATGTCTGATCAACTATCCAACCCTCAAAGCCCAGCAGCCTCCCAGGAGCAACCATACCCACTTGACCCTCATTTATATGAGAGCATTGATCACTTGACAGGTTGGTAGAATAACAACGAAGTTGTAACATTTACTTAAATGCCAGTATTTCTCTAAACTGCCTATTTAATTTCTACTATATAGCAAACCCTGCAGGAAGAGAGCTAGAGGTAATGACTCTTTTATGAATACAAAATTTCTAAAAAGATTTTTTCAAAAGTCAGAATGACTCATTGGTATGCATTTTTTTTTTATGTGCAGACCAGGGTGTGCCAGCACTGTCATGAGAGCTTTCCTGGCGTCACCGTGGATGAACTGGCAGAACATGAGCAGTCTCACAAAGTGTGTCCGTTGTGCACTCTGATCTGTGACGATATGGGACAGCAGGAGTTTGAAGATCACGTCTACAGTCATGAGATTTAGTCAATTCTGTTATACTGTCTTTTAGAAAATATGCTGGCGCTTTTTAAAGTACTGAATGGTCCAGGATTTTCTAGATATGCTTCTCTTTTACTATTAGCTCTTATCTAAACAAGGATTTTTTTTATTATTATGTAATGAATGTAATGTAATACTGAAGAAACTGGAACTAAATATCCAATTAAATGATAAAATAATAGTAGATATAATACAAATGTAGGATAATTTATTCTTACATAACCATTGGCATAATCGTATTTACCCAAATTTATTTCCAGTGGTTAATCAAGCGTTGAAATAATAAACATTATTGTGAGAAATGTGACTAAATAGATGTTTTATTCTCCATTTTCACTTTTTCCTCTCAAACAAGCTTGACTTACAACATTGTGACATTCTTTGACATTCACCTCTATCTGTTTCCCCACGACTGTGTATTTACAAAATAATGTCTTATTCTCAAGGTGTCATTTGGTTGGCCTCCTCAGGCGTAACGTCTCGCGACAGCAGCTCCGAGAACAGAGCAGGCAGCCAGTACTGTGGCTCCCCCGCAGCTTGGGAGTCCAGCCACGCTAAGCCTTCTTTCAGCAGGTGATCCTGAAATACAGCGCAAAAAGGTATTCTTACATGTAGGGCTGCACGATTTGGGAAAATTTTCATATTGTGATTATTGAGGTCAATATTGCGATACGCGATTGCGATTATGATAAATGGTATTGTGAGTCAACTTGATGGGTTGAAAATGCACACACAGATTAGTGATAATGCGGAAATGTGTATTTGTAACACTAGAAATGGTTTCAAAATAAATTATTTTTACCAAATGAAATAGCATTTGCATTAATGTAAACTTATTTTCTCAAAAGTATAGCTAAATTAAATAAAATAAAATAAAAACAAACACATTTTCACAAAAATAAGATATTTTAAAGACTTTGCCCAAACAAACAGACATTTATGAAGAATGTAAAATATACTCTGTGTAAACTCTTTTGAAAAGGAAACTGGATATGTTTTTGGTCGGATCACAAGTGGACAATGGAGACACAGTTGTTTACACCTGGCGTTTTAATCCGTCTCTTCTTTCCACTTTCGACCACTTCTGATCACATTCCAGCATTTACATACATTACAAACTCAACTGACTGGCGTCTCTCCTGTATGATTTCATGTGATTCTCTTCAGACATTAGAACTGTACATGAATTATGAGCTTCTAGAACGTTTGACCTCCTAACTGAAGATCTTTTTTACAAATATAAATAAAAACAGTATAAATAAAAATAGTCTAAACAAAAAATAGCTGTATTAAGTGCAAACAATAGTGCAGCCATAATCAAAGTAGGCTAGGCTACTCTCTCAATATTCAAAGTGCAAATAGAGACCAATTTTTTCAAGCATGATACAGAGCTATAGACAACCACACAACCTATTATAGGATACATACAAATAACAACATATTTATGTTATGTAGCCTAATTTGCGCGCACTGTGGAAGCGCTCTCTAAAAGCGCGTATTAAAATTGCTTTTGAAGGCGCGTGCGCGTTTTACTTTCGGTTTCGTTTTAAGGATCTTGCGAATTCTCAGCGGCGCTGAGCGTGCTTTCTACAATACGAGACATTAATTTAACAAACGAATTTGAAAGTGAGGGGGACACACTGTAAAAAACAACCTATAGAATCTACTCAATAAAATGAGGTAAACTGAGGTAACAATTTACACTCAGTTTGTTTGGGCAGATTCTATCCTATATGTCTGAGTAAAGAATACCTGAATTTATCAGCTAAGACAAACTAAAAAAAAGTAGGTAAAGTCTACACAGCAAAAAGCCCAGTGTTAAATGAACTCTCCCGGGAGTTTGAGTCCATACTCAAGAGTATTAAAATGAACACTGAAGCAGGGTTAGAGTTAATGAGGTAATTAAGTGATTCATTGAGTGATGATTGACCATTATTAAAGACGCCTGATGTTAATAAGCAGAATCACCAAAAGGAGAAAATCTAATTTTGTAAGTTGTAGCCTAATTTGCGCGCACTGTGGAAGCGCTCTCTAAAAGCGCGTATTAAAATTGCTTTTGAAGGCGCGTGCGCGTTTTACTTTCGCTTTCGTTTTAAGGATCGTGCGAATTCTCAGCGGCGCTGAGCGTGCTTTCTACAATACGAGACATTAATTTAACAAACGAAACGGGATTTTGAAAAGTGGATGGGGTCAAAAGTGGACAAGCTGAAAACGTTTTACACCCCTATTTACACCTGTACTTAGCATTGTCCACTTGTGATCAGATCGACGCATCAGAAAACGCATGTTAATACCAGGTGTACCAGGTAATACCAGGCCTCTAATTCTTGCACAGTACCTCTCTCTGGTCAATGTCAGTAATCTCAAATCCAAAATATCGCCATATATATATATATATATTTTGGCTACCAGATCAGTGTCGATCTCCTCGGCATCCATCCACGCTGCGCACACAAGTGAACACGCACGCACACGCGCACGCCACACGTGCACTGCCTATACTGAGAGACTGTAAGATTTTTTGTTTTAATCTTTGTTTGTTTGTTTGTGTTGTTAGCGGTACGCAAAATCAGCAAACTGTGTCAGAAAGTAGGTGTTCTCAAGTCCACACTTATTTAATATAATCGCAACATTTTGCCGTCATATAATCGCACAGGCTGACATCGCGATTGCGATACGATTAATCGTGCAGCACTAACTACATGACCCAGAAAGCGTTCAGAATGGTGTTTTGTTGTTCTACACACTTACAAGAACGTGACAGGCCCGCTCTCTCTCCCACTTGAGGCTGTCTCTGATCTCGCTCACTGTCACGTAGCCTTTTTTCTGTGAAACACATGGTCAATAATCAGATCTGACGTCATGGAAGTGTAAAGGTCTCAGACTTGTGTGGTACTGATTACCTCTGCTAGCTGAAGGACGACAGTGTGATCCATGTTGAGCTCTGCTGGGACCGACTGGACTAGATAAGAGCCTCCGACGGGAATCATCCCGAAGCCATTTCCCATAGCCTTCAGCTTCTTGATGGCCCGCACCAAGTCATCCCTGAGGGACGACGTTAATGGGTGGTAAGAGACTTCACGTGTTTAGTATAGCTAGAGAGCGGGATATACAAATCAAAGACACTCACTGGCTCACATCTTGTGCAAACTTCCCTCTTCCTTTCAAGACACGGTGGTGAAGTTCATCCAGTGTGATGAGACCTGCAGATATAAAGTTATTTATTGGTTAGTATTTACATTTCTTTATTGTTAGGTTGTCATTCTGAACAGTCAAAAACAAACACTAACAAGGTGATCAGCTGTTTTATGGTGTTTTTTTAATGTGTAAAGAAACTTGTCTGTTGTCATTTTTTTTAAATATCGTTTGCCACGATGGACGAATCAGAATCAAGAGAGAGTAAGTAAAGACATGACACGATAGAGCAGGCAATTTTTCTTTAAGGTAAAAAAAAAAAAAAAACTGACAAAACTTACCGCCGTTTCTGTGTTTTAGGGCCAAACAGACTTCAATGATCTGTACGCCAAGCTCATAGTAGAAATCTCCAACTCCAAGCATCTCAGACCAAAATCCTTTTCCAGCTGCACACATACAGCAAAAGAGAATAAAGTTAGGTCATATAAGTTTTCTTGGAATTTTAATTAATTATAATAAATCATATATAAATAATATCAATTATCAATAATCAATCAATTATGTAATAATTATGTTATGTTATTATTATAATAATTAATACTAATGAATACATTTAATGTATCCAGGTTTCTTATGAGCACACTGTATACTCTAACATTAAATATTACAATTAATTATAATAAACTTCTAATAACGTATACTAATTAATAATTATGTAGCCAATTTTCATATAAGCATACTGTATACCCTAATATTAAATTAATATTTTTCTCTACAATTACAATTCATAATAATTCCTAGAAAATTATATTTTTGTCTGAAATTATAATGAATTATATATAATAAACTTCTAATAATGTATACTAATTATATAATTATGTAACCACACAATTTTCACAATTTTCAAACATACTGTACACCCTAATATTAAATTAATACTTTTCTGTACAGTTGTAATTAATTAGAATTATAATTTGTAATAATTCCTAAAAATATATACTTTTGTCTGAAATTATAATTAAATATAATAAACTTCTAATAATGTATACTAATTAATAATTATGTAACTATGTAACCACAAAATTTTCATATAATACATGTTCATGTACACCCTAATATTAAATTAATATTTTTCTCTACAATTATAATTTCTAATAATTCCTAAAAATTATACTTTTGTCTGAAATTATGATTAAATATAATAAACTTCTAATAATTTATACTAATTAATAATTATGTAACTATGTAACCACACAGTGTTCATATAAGCATACTGTACACCCTAGTATTAAATTAATATTTTTCTCTACAATTATAATTAATTATAATTTCTAATAATTCCTAAAAATTATACTTTTGTCTGAAATTATGATTAAATATAATAAACTTCTAATAATTTATACTAATTAATAATTATGTAACTATGTAACCACACAGTGTTCATATAAGCATACTGTACACCCTAGCATTAAATTAATATTTTTCTCTACAATTATAATTAATTTAATTTCTAATAATTCCTAAAAATATATACTTTTGTCTGAAATTACAATTAAATATAATCAACTGCTAATAATGTATTCTAATGATTAATTATGTAACTATGTAAACACACAATGTTCATATAAGCATATTGTACACCCTAATATTAAATTAATATTTTTCTCTACAATTATAATTAATTATAATTTGAATTTATAATAATTCCTAAAAATATACACTTTTGTCTGAAATTATAATTAAATATAATAAACTTCTAATAATGTATACTAATTAATAATTATGTAACTATGTAACCACACAGTGTTCATATAAGCATACTGTACACCCTATTATTAAATTATTTTTTTCTCTACAATTATAATTAATTACAATTATAATTAATTATTAATTAAACTGTAATAATTCCTAAAAAATATTCTTTTAATAATGCATCTACACAATATTCATGTGAGCATACTGTACACCCTAATAATACGAAATCATACAATGGCATATCCATATAATTAATTATAATTATAATAGTATAATGACAATTTTTTAATTTATAATTTTAATTTACAATATTTAATATAATAATTATATATAATTATATAATTCTGTAATCATTTTCACATGAACACACTGTACAGCCTAATATTAAATCATAAAATGACATTTATCCATCATCTATTTCAGCTTATGAGAAATATTTCTGATAAAATAAATGTTTGTGTTTACAATGAATAATATGTTTACTACCAGTCAAAAGAGTACAATTTTGAAATATTTTTATTTAAAATAACTGCTTTCTATTTGAATATATTTTAAAATGTAATTTATTCCTGTCATTTCATAGTTGAATTTTTAGCATCATTAGTCCAGTCACATGATCCTTTAGAAATCATTCTAATATTCTGATTTGCTGCTCAAAACATTTATTGTTATTATTATTATTATGCTGAAAACAGCTGAGTAGAAATTCAGGTTTTTAGGTAATAAAAAATATGTTTCTTGAACAGCAAATCAGCATATTAGAATGATTTCTAAAGGATCATGTGACACTGAAGACTGGAGTAATAATGCTGAAAATGTAGCGGTTGCTCACAGAAATAAATTACATTTGAAAATATTTTCAAACTGAAAGCAGTTATTTTAAACAGTAAAAATATTTTAAAGTTTTACTGCTGTATTTTGGATCAAAGAAATGTAGGCTTGTTGAGCAGAAGAGAATTCTTTAAAAAAAAATGAAAAATCTTACTGTTCAAAAACCTTTGACTGGTAGTGTATACTGTGTATATTTATATGCATACATAAAAACACACATACATGTATATATTTAACACATACATGTACATATGTAACAGACTTTCCTTTTGGATGCGATTAATCGATTTGACAGCCCTAGATATAAACTTACATGCAAGTGGATCAACCCCTATGGTGGCACACATCTCTTGGAACTGCACCCTGAACTGAGAGCTCTTACGGATTTCTTGTTTATGTTTGCTGGCAAACTCTTCCAAATGGGTCTTAAAGGTTTCCAGTTGTTTTGACATCTACAAGAACAACATGCACCTTCTGATTATAATGGGATTAATACTGTTTTACATCTGTGGGGTTTGCTTGCACTCAAAGTGCATTGCTCATCAGGATATACGCACCTGTGCAATCTGATCCTCAGCAAGGACAGTCCCTCTCTCTTTATACTTTGCCTGTGGTAGTAAACAAATTAGACTGATGAAAATCCAAAAAGATTTCCCTAGTTGCTAAATCTCGCAAAAGTGATGTCATCATACCTCTGCAAGTTTCTTTTTGGCGATCGCTCCAGCTCCGACTCCTCTTCTGTGCATGATGCCTATAAAAACGACTAAAATATTATACTATAAAATGAAACTCTATAATTCTCCTGTTTTGACAACTGTAGTATTTCACTTCCTAGTCAGGTGAACAGCTCACGAGCGACATAGTCACATATCGAGACAAAATGTGTCAAAGCAGGCAAACTAAATTTGTTATATTACAATAAACCAAACGAATAGGGTTGTTGCCTTTGAATTAAGCTCTTTATCTATAACGTTACAAGCAGTCCAGGAAGAAAACATCCACAGAAGTGTATTATTTCTTCTGTACACGACGAAGGTCTCGACAGTAATGTTTTGGTGAATGTGTCCGATAACGCCACCCGTTGGACTGGAGCACAACTGACAAAACAATGTTATATCGTCAAGCTAATTACAAAGCTCTTAATACTGTATTGGTGACTCTACAGCCGTTAAAAGCTGTCAGTGTCGGCTCACAAGCTCAAAAGATGATTGGTTCAATGACTCAAGAATCGTCCCTGTCAGGACGATTAACTTATTTTTTTTTTTAAACTGAATAAAGCCAAAACATGATTACAAATGGAAAAAAATAATAATAAAGGGAAACATATACTGTACATAATAATAATAATAATAATAATAATAATAATAATACACATTAATTCAAATTTGTACAAATAAAAAAAAGTTACCATCTTAAAGAAATTCTATTATATATACATACATGCATACATTATATATATATATATATATATATATATATTTACACACACACGCACACACATGCATAAGGCACACAAATGTCTTGCATAGTAATAGTAATCTAATTACAAAGCTCTTAATACTGTATTGGTGACTCTACAGCCGTTAAAAGCTGTCAGTATCAGCTCACAAGCTCAAAAGATGATTTTGGTTCAACGACTCAAGAATCGTCCCTGTCAGAGGAGTTTAAATGAAGCTAACGATTAACTTATTTTTTTTTTTTAAACTGAATAAAGCCAAAACATGATTACAAATGGTAAAAAAAAAATAATAATAATAATAAAGGGAAACATATACTGTACATAATAATAATAATAATAATAATAATAATAATAATGATAATAATAATAATAATAATACACATTAATTCAAATTTGTACAAATAAAAAAAAGTTACCATCTTAAAGAAATTCCATTATATATACATACATGCATACACACACACACACATATATATATATATATATATATATATATATATTTACACACACACACACACACACACATGCATACGGCACACAAATGTCATGCATAGTAATAGTAATCACCACAAGATGCCAGTCATACTTTATTTAATATCATTATTAGTACAAAGAGCAGAGCCTTATAATTACATTCATTCAGTACCAAATTTTTGAGTATCTATTATCAATTTACCAATAATCAAACTGCATAAAAATAAGCAATGAAATAGAAATGACTTTTATTAAATTAAATTAAATTAAAATGATCATTATTTGTATATTATAATAAAAATATATATTTTTATATTTTATCATGATTAGTTTATAGGCTTATATTTTGTTGTTGTTATTATAGCTGCTATTTTGTTGTTATTTTTGGTTTTGTTATTAATGTTATTATTTTTGATGTAAAATAAAATAACACAAATATTTTGTTGCTATTATTACTGTTCTTGTTGTAATAATAACTAATAGTAATAATATAATAGTAATAATAACTATTACTATTATTTTGTTGTTTTTTATTTTAGTTGTTGTATTATTGTTTTTGTTATTTTGTTATTATTATTTTAGTTATTTTCTTTTTTGTTATTTTTGCTATTATTGTTTTTTATTTTAGTTGTTGTTGTTGTTATTTTTGTTATTTTTGTTGTTAATATTATTTTGTCATTTGTTATATTTATTATTATTGTTGTTGATCTTATTTTTGTAGTTACTTTTGCTTTGGTTATTAATGTTATTATTTTTGATGTAAAATAAAATAATACAAATATTTTGTTGCTGTTATTACTTTTCTTGTTGTTTATTTGTTACTATTATTATTATTTTGTTGTTGTTTTTTATTTTAGTTGTTGTATTATTATTTTGTTATTATATTTTAGTTATTGTCTTTTTTGTTATTTTTGCTATTATTGTTTTTATTTTATTGTTGTTGTTATTTTTGTTATTATTTTTGTCACTTATTTATTATTATTATTTTGTTGTTGATCTTATTTTTGTAGTTATTTTTGTTATTGTTTTTGTTGTTTTTATGTTTGTTGTTATTTTTGTTATTATTTTTTGTTATTGTTTAATATTATTGCTTCCTATTTTTGCTATTATTGCTTTTTATTCTCTTTTGTTGCTGTATTTTTGTTCTTGTTAATTTTATTATTTTAGTTATTAGTTATTTTTTTGTTATTTTTGTTGTTTGTAATTTTTAATATTATTGTTTTTATTTTATTGTTGTTATTTTTGTTATTATTTTTGTAGTTATTAATATGTTGTCATTTGTTATATTTGCTATTGCTATTGTTGTTGATGGTCCTCACTGTTGTTTGATGGTCTACACCAGGCTTCTTCAAATACAGTCCTGAAGAACTGGAGCCCTGCAGAGTTTAGCTCAAAACCAGATCAAACTCACTTACCTGTGATTTTTCTAGTGATCCAGAAGACCTTGATTAGCTTGCTCGGTTGTGTTTGATCTTTGCTGAAGCTAAACTCCAGGGCAAGAATTGAGGACCCCTGGTCTATATGGTGACTTTCACCGTTGTTTTGATGGTCTACACCAAGGTTCCTCAAGTAAGGTCCTGAAGAGCTGGTGCCCTGCAGAGTTTAGCTCAAACCCTCATCAAACTCACTTACCTGTGATTTTTCTTCTGATCCTGAAGACCTTAATCAGCTTGCTCAGTTGTGTTTGATCTCTGTTGGAGCCAAACTCCAGAGCAAGCTTTGACGAAGGTGTTGGTAATAATGTTGGTTTTCACAGTTGTTTGATGGTCTTCCCTGCTGTTTGAAGGCCTTCACTTCACAACATCTCATTTCAGAACGATTGCTTCGTCGGGCACTGTGGTGAGTGAAGGTGTCCACAAGACACAGTGGGGGAACTCTGTCCTCCAAGATGCTTTAGACGCACATTGACGGTTTAGCTTTGGTCAAGGAAGAAAAACATGGTAAATGCAGATTACATGATGGTAAATCACAACTAGTCTCACTAGCAGAAAGCAACTTGAATGCGTCGCCTTTTCTCTGAACTCTTTTTTCAGCAGGTCATTGAAGTCTGGATCATCTATAGCTGAAATAATTCTTCAGATCCAGGTGTGAAGTTAGGAAAAGACTATTCATCAGAGCTATCAGTGTTAGAGAGTCTCACAGGCATACAGACTGCATTCTGTTCTTGTTCGTCACAAAAAGGAATTTGGAACGTTTGTGATACGCCGACACGATCGCTCTCGCGAAGCTGATTGGCTGTTGAGAGTTAGCGACTTAAAAAAAAAAAAAAGTTATATTTTTACAAACAAGTTGTGTTCCATTTGTAATAGCTACCCAATACTTAACGTTGGCAGCTGCGAGTTCGTTTGTTTTTTGTCGATGTGATGGCAATAGAGGCCTATATTGTCACGGATCTGCAAAGAATGGGACCCAGATGCAAACGAGCAGAAAAAGGTGATTTTATTAACAAGACGTAAACTACAACAGCATTGAGAGTGGGGAGTGAAACAGTCCAAAACAGAGGGGCAGGGCAGACGACGACGACGACAATACGGGCAGGAAGGGTGACCACTGAGACCGTCAGAGATGGCAATAGACTTGAGCACAGGAGAGGCAACTCCAGAGGAAAGACTAGGCAGGAACCTGTAGCTTGATGTAGATCTTAGAAACACCGGTCTTGCTGCCAGGTAGAGGCTCACAGAACAAAAACTAGATACTTGAGAGAGCTGCAGTCAGGTAGTAGGAGTCAGTGGCCCGGGAACTCTGGAAACAGGGCAGGACTAGACCAAACACATTAAACAAGACGAGACCCAAGACAACACAAACACAACAAGACAGACAAAATGCAAAAACAGGCAAGAAACAATGGCTAACAAAACCAAAGTAAAGGCAAGGAATATCCTAACTAGCCAAATTAAATATAACAAAAAGGTAAAAGAGCTTAGATCCTAAAAAGGAACTGAAACAGCAGAAATAAAGTGATAAATAAAATACTAGATCAAAAGCAAAAAGTAAACTAGACCAGAATGCACCAAAATAAAAAAAAAATAAAAAAAACACTAAAGCAAGACACAAAAGAACCAAATAGAAACAAGGATACAAATTTGCAGGATAGAAGATCAAAAAGTCACTTAATCAGGATCAAAAGATTAACTTCAAGACCATAGATCTGAAAACACCAAAACGAACCAGCAGAGACACAAGGGAAAAGAACCCAATATATGGAGCAGCACACACGAGGACCAGGTGCAGACAATCAAGCAGACAAGGGCTAAACAAGGGGGCGTGACCAGGGGAAACAAGGAGGTGGGACGAGAGGAGCACGTGGCAGACACAAACATAAACAGAACCATGTGCTTAGACACAAAACAAACAGAGAAACATTGAATAAAGACAAGACAGTCAGGACAGGATCCTGACATATATAGTGTATAAAATATTTTTAGCAACAGAAAAAACATTCACCGCTAGATGTCCTCCTGCCTTTCTGGAGAATGATTTGATGTGCTTAAATAAGTGTAAATAAAAATCATTGTTTACTTCACAAGTACGACCACATGAATGAAAGATACGCACGATCCAAACAGTGCCCACATATTAACACCGTTTATGTTTTATATTTTTAAAATCCAGATATGTGCATGGCAAGGTTTACACACCAAACCCCTGATGCTCTGGATGGTCCAGATATCAGTGGTGAGAAGCTTTGGGAAAAGAACGGGAACATGTAAGCCACAAATGGCATTTAGGTAAGTATATTGTAAAGGGATAATTCACCCAAAAACATTATGAGCTCTATCCGCCTTATGTTGGGCGCGACTATTTGTAAATTTGATGGGTTTGGCTTCCGGTCTCATTCGCGTCTAGCTATTTTTAGCTGTGCAATGTCGTTTTGCTGCTTGATATTGCAAATTTGTATGTCTTAACCATATTATTTTAATGTGTTATCTTAATTATGAACGAACAGTTTTAATGTTTACTGCACATTTTTATTCTTGTTATTTCCCTACAGGACCGGAAGTGTCGTTCATAAGCTTACTTTGGCGCTGGAGAATAAGGTACAAACCACAATTTATGATTCTGAAAACAATTTAATTATAATTAGGAGATGTTCCTTTAGAGATAGATGACAGGATATTCAGTACATTGATTATCTAAGCATTTCCGGTACATTCTTGCTCTTCAAATCAGAGTTGGATTCGGTCTGTTGTCCATGTTTCTTTAGAGGCACGTTAACGGTTCAGCTTTATTGATTCCTATTGATCAAGAAAGAAAAACATGGTAAATGCAGTTTACATGATGGTAAATCACAACTAGAGTGTTGCTTGGAGAGGGCAACTTACTTGAAAGCTTCACCTTTTCTCTGAATCCACATCACAAACTCTTTTTTCAGCAGGTCATTGACGATGCGGCGATCTGGATCATCTATAGCTGGTCTGTGCAAATGAGTATCACATCCTGCCTGTTATTTTCTATAACCTGAATGTTATAACATACATGCTGCCCATTTTCCCAAACTTACTCGCTTTTCTTCTCCCTCTGATTGAGCAGAAAGTTTACAAAGTTTTTCTGAACCATCGAGTCCACAATTTTGCTGATGTCACTCGCAATGGTTGATTCGGCATAACGACGGCTAAACTTCTGGATGTCATTCAGTGAGCTAAAAATGAAACACAAACTTTTCTTTTAATTGTTTTCATACAAACACACACTTATATGATTTGATGATGCTCAGTTATTATTTTACCTGCTATCAAGAGGCTGGGATCCCACACATGACCATGCACTGCCCAGGCATATCAAAACCAGCGCAAATACTGCAACCTTCATTTTTCCTGTAATACTTACAATGAAATGGGAAAAATGGATATCAAGCACCCAACATCACTGACAACAAAACAGCTGAACCTAAATAGATTTAGACCTACCTTTTCTGGTTCTGGTCCTGTCGTGGTTCTGCTTCTTGCCCTTATTTTGGCTGAAACTGGTGCACAAATCTACAGCAAACTGCACTGGGCTTTTATACAGTGCGATTGACATTAACACCAGAACAACAGCTTATTTCCACATCATTAAAACAATTAATAATGAGGGTGATACATAGACGTAAAAGCTGATAAGGCTACTTTTTCTTACAATCTTAGGTGTCAAATCTATTTACACTCTTTGTGGTTTGTACTAGACAAATAACGTGTTTGTGGAACTGAAAATAGATAAATCACCCCATTAAACCATTCGTGTTTAAAGGCAAACATATTTTCATTATGCAAATCAGGCAAATATTGGCTGACGGAGGGAAATATTCCAAGCTAATGACTCGAGGTGTCAGGCATTTTGGGAAAAGTCAACAGATTATATATTCCAAAGGTTCCTATGTCCTTGTGGCAATAATAATAGTGGTGATGGATTTGCAGCTATCGAAGGAATGGCTGGTGAAAATGTATTTTTAGATTTTAGGGGGGAAAAGACGTATTTCTACTTCATTAATATTTTAAACAAGATCATTTCATATTCGTTCATATACATACTCTTTATTAAAAATGCAAGCGTGTTCTTGACACAGATTGTTAATGGTGTTTAATTTGTGTCTGTACGGTTGTCCACTATACTCTGGTTATAATGTTTTTTTTTGACTGCTTGTTTCCGACGCTTTTATTTTGAAATCAGAACTTCCGTTGTGAATAGCTCCAAGAAAATCAGTGTATAGTTTTGCATGGACTTATCAACAGTCAAGTGTAATGTTTTCAAAAACAGATAAATTCGTCGCAGTTGCATGTTGTTAAAGTATGCATCTATCAAAATACGCGCGTCAGAAGACAAGAAAACGCCTACGTCAGCGTTAGTTAATAATAAACGCCCAGTTAATCGGATATTGCAAACTAAGAAAGTTATATCATAGGCATGATGGATGGAACCACTGATTTATTTTGGCCGGCGATGCTGTTTACACTTCTTGCAATTCTAGTAGCAGCAGTTTTTTTGGGAAGAAACAAAGCTCCTGCGCCGTCAAAGTGCTCCCTTCAAACTAGCGCTGTTGCGGAGGAGAGAGCTGGTCCAGATCCTGGAGCTTCCTCACAGTATCATGAAAAACATAATAATGAAACCAAACAGGACGTTCAGTCGCAATCTAATACAAAGAGACTCAAAGCCAAATATGAAACTGTAGAACATGTAAAGGTAAGAGTTTATTCAGCTTCATTAATGCCTTGTAATTGAAATGAAAATGGCAGACCAATGAAAACATAAAGAAAATGTTTTTTCTAAGAAACCCTTTATTAATTCTATCTTCTCCTCAGGATTCAAACTCAGATCATTTGGAAAAAGTTTGTGAGTCAGATTCGACAGTTCACTCCTTCACTGGATGGGGGGAGGATTCATCCCAGTCTGGGATAAGGAATGCCCTGAAGAATTATGCTCAATCACCTGGTATAATAATAATAGGTTAATAGTAATAATAACTTATTGTTTATCAGTTATAATATTGTTTATTATTACAAATGGTAGAAAATACTTTTTGGGTTACTGTTTCATGAGAATTATATTAGACTGGTTTTAAAGTACTTTTTGAACCTCAGATCTGTGAATATACAGTTGCATGTGAAAGTAAAAATGTGAATAATTTTAACAAAATAAGAGATCATACAAAATGCGTGTTATTTTTTATTTAGTTCTGTCGTGAGTAAGATATTTTACATAAAAGATGTTTACATGTAGTCCACAAAACAAACAAAAAAAAAAAATGCTGAAATTATTAAATAACCCCCATCAAAAGTTTGGGAACCTTTTGGTTCCCTTTGGGTTTTTTTTGTTTTGTAATGGTTGTTCATGAGTCCCTTGTTTGTTCTGAAGTTAAACTGAGCACTGTTCTTCAGAAAAATCATCCAGGTCCTGCAGATTCTTCAGTTTTCCAGCATCTTTTGCATATTTTAACCCTTTCCAGCAGTGATTGTATGATTTTGAGATCCATCTTTTCACACTGAGGACAAACACAACTATTAAAAAAGGTTCAAACATTCACTGACGCTCCAAAGAGAAACATGATCCGTTAAGAGCTGGGGGTGAAAACTTTTGAATAGGATGAAGATGTCCAAATGTTTCTTAATTTGTTGAAATATCATTTTTTTCCATTTAGTACTGCCCTTTCGGAAGCAACAGAAGATGCTTGCATGTTTCCCGGAAGACAAATTAGGTACAATTTACCTTGATCTTCAAATTCAAAAAGTTTTCACCCCCTGACTCTTAATGCATCATGTGCATTAAGCTTCTGGAGCATTAGTGAATGTTTGAACCTTCTTTAATAGTTGTGTTTTTGAGTCCTTCAATTTTCCTCACTGTGAAAAGATGGATCTCAAAATCATACAGTCATTGCTGGAAAGGGATGGCTGAAACTGGTGCACAAATCTACAGCAAACTGCACTGGGCTTTTATACAGCACGACTGACGTTCCCAAACTTTCACATGCCACTGTAAATGTATTCACTGAACCTGCTTCAATAAAAATGTATTCTACATATAAGCAAATAATTATTATAATAACAAGAACTACGTTGCACTGGAAAATGTATTACTTTCCACGCCTCCATTATTGATTTTATTATTGTTTAATAATGATTTTAATGTGATATTGTGAAAAAGATGTGAACTGAATTGTATTAAATGTGCACTTGTTGTGTACTTCAAATATTAAAAGTGTATTTTTAAAAAAAAAACTGTACTCGCTAATATATAAAAAGCCACTTAAATGTACTTGTAACACAGTTCGTAGAACAGAAAGGAGGAGGCGGGAACCGGCGAACATTTGAACACTTTAATAATAAAATAAACAAACACAAAAGTAAAGCGGCAGCCCCTCACGGGCGACTGCCGCACTCAAAACACAAAGTAATGTCCAGGCCTGGTACTCTCTCGTCTTACACTGTCGTCGCTCCTCCTTTTATCCTTCTGGAGCTCCTCCATGGGACTCGAGACCGGTGAGTGGCGCAGGTGTCGCTCATTATCATTATACTCCACCGGCCTCATTCCGTTCCCATGGGTCTCGGCCCCGCCCAAAAATGAAAATTCTGTCAATAATTATTCCCCCTCATGTCGTTCCAGACCTGTAGGAATTTTGTTCATCTTCAGAACACAAATTAAGATATTTTTGATAAAATCTGAGAGTAGTCATGATATTCTTGTGAACATGCATCGATGACTAACGTGGAAGAAAATACTTCTTTGCACACAAAAAATATTCTCGTAGTTTCATAAAATTAAGATTGATCCACTGATGTCACATGGCCTATTTTAACAATGTCTTTACTACCTTCCTAGGCTTTGAACGTGGTAGTTGCGTTGCTGTCTAAGCAGGGTCAGAAAGCTTTTGGATTTCAACAAAAATATCTTAATTTGTGTACTGAAGATGAGTGAAAGTCTTACGGGTTTGGAATGACATGAGGGTGAGTAATTAATGACAGAAATTTCATTTTTGGGTGACACTTACACTTTCATGACTACAATTTTGACACTGTAATTATTGCAAAGAAAACTTTTGCTTTAAAATACATTTTAAATATGTGGTTTATTGAGCTTCTGTCATACTTTAAAGAAAACCTGTACTCTTATTTTGATGTTGTGACTAACATACTAAAGCACATGCAAAGTACATGATTGCAACAGTAGTGTGTTATCTGATATACATTTAAAGTTCATATATTTTAACTGTACTTTCATGTATTTAAATGTAATTGCCACTTTGTCATTAATTACAACATTTAAACACGACATACAAGTTTCAATTAAATTACACTTAAGTATTGCTAACACTTTATTTTAGTTGTCCTTGTTAAACATGTTAAATGTACTTACTATTATAATAACAATTAATTATGCATAATTACATGCAAGTCATGCACTAAGCCAAACCCTAATCGTAACCCTAACCACATAGTAAGTACATATTGTAAGTAGTTAATTATAATAAATATGACTCAGTACTTAAATGTGTAATTACGATGTAACATGGACACCTTAAAATAAAGTGAAGTATTTTTTAGCATGAATATTTAGCATAAATGCTTGTCAGTACATTTTAACTGTATTTCAAAGACAATATATGTAATTATGAAATTACATATGAAATATACTACTTAAAGGAGAAGTCCACTTCCAGAACAACAATTTACAAATAATTTACTCACCCCCTTGTCATCCAAGATGTTCATGTCTTTCTTCAGTCGTAAAGAAATTGTTTTTTGAGGAAAACATTTTTAGCATTTTTCTCCATATAATTTTTAACTTCCAAAATGTAGTTTAAATGCAGCTTCAAGAGAAAGAAGGGTCTTATCTAGCGTAACGATGGGATATTTTAATAAAAAGAAGACAATTTATATACTTTTTAATGCCAAACGCTCGTCTTTTTTACATATAGTTAATTTACTCACATTTTGTAGGATAATAAATGTATGAATACTGCAGAAATTTGACACTGTTTATCTTCCACTTGTCAATAGATGCTGAGAAGAAACCCTTGAGGTACATGGCTGGCATGCTGAGGACCTGTCAGCTTGAAAAGATGATGACCAAAGAAGAACTGGAGGAAGAGCAGAGGTGATTTCTTTTGAACTAAATGTCTTATAATTTCAGCAATGCTTGCTAAAGTGCTGTTGGACAGTGAGAAGATTAACCAGAATCAAGAGGATGGTTTAAAAGTTGGCTTTTGTCCACAATGTAATCAGACTGCATTTCAGGCTGCATTTATTTGATCCAAAAGAAAATAAAATAAAAACTGTAGCAGTAGAAGTATTATTACAATTTAAAATATTAGTTTTCAGTTTTAATATATTTAAAAGTAAATTAAAACATATTCAGTTCAAATATATTGTACCATTACGGTCATGTTTGATCAGTTTAAAATATCATGTGTAAAGTTGAAGGTTCAGGAGTCATTCATCAAATCTTACCTTTGTTTACGTAATATTCTAAAATTATGCCTGTCTAGTTTGTTCTCCGAGACCCACAGGATGTGCTTTGCCATCTTGTTGATATATGACTCATGCAAACAATTGGTCTGTATTCACTCCCTCCACCCATAACCAACATGTTATAAAATATTTTTTATTAATAGTCTGCAAACAGTTCTGTCAAACATGGTCACTTTAATATTGTACTTTCATAGTTTAAAATGTGCTCCTGTTTGCAGTCACACATGGCATTGTTGATTATCTAGCTAGGTAAACAAAGACATTTTCTGTTTGAACAGTTTATGCTTTAGCACACCTGATTGGTAATGTTAGATAAACTTACCATTACAGACAAAGGTTTCAGGGTATTCATGTTTTCTGTTTGCCTGTTGTTCCTTTACACCCGGATAGGCACGTCGTACCCGCACGAATGCGAATTCACACGTTTTTACTTGGATAGGATATATTGTATTATTTTACCTGAACTAAATTAAGCTGCTCCATTTTTTTTCTTCATTTCTACACCACTTTGCATTGATATATAAACAGTCATGGCTAAAAATATTGACACCCTTGCAATTCTGTCAGAAAATGCAACACATCTCTCAGAAAATTGTTCCAGTTGCAAATGTTTTAGTATTCACGTGCTTATTGTTTTTGTTTGCACTGCAACAACACAAAAAACAGAGAAGAAAAGTCAAACTTGATAAAATTCACACAGAACTCAAAAATGGACTGGACAAAATTATTGGCACCTTGTCAAAATTGCTTTTCAAGCATGTGATGCTCCTGTAATTTGTATTTAGACACCTGTGGCAAGTAACAGGTGTGGGGAATATAGTAATCACACTTGGAACCAGTTAAAATGGAGAAAAGTTGACTCAACCTTTGTGTTGTGTGTCACACAATAAAAAATTACAACAAAGGATTGTTCGAATGGTGGATAAAGATCCGCAATTACCTTCCAAACAAATTCAAGCTGATCTGCAGACACAGGGTACAACAGTGTCAGCTCGCACTATCCGTTGCCATCTGAATGAAAAAGGGGCACAACGGGAGAAGACCACTGCTGACACAGAGGCATAAAAAAGCAAGACTGGAGTTTGCCAAAACTTATGTGACAAAACCACAATCCTTCTGGGAGAACATACATGTGGACAGATGAGATAAAAGTAGAGCTTTTTGGTAAAGGACATCATGGCACTGTTTACAGAAAAAGGAATGAGGCCTTCAAACAAAAGAACACGGTTCCTACAGTCAAACATGGCGGAGGTTCAAAGATGATTTGGGGTTGCTTTGCTGCTTCTGGCACTGGATGCCTTTGTGGCGGAATTAAAAAAATGTGTGTGATTGAAAAAACAAGGATTTTTTTTAAAGCATTACGGCCGAGCGGAAGGAGTAGTAAATTATCCGGAAGTGGAGATGTGTATTTAAAGTGGAACTGCACGAGAGAGCGGCAGTATTGAGCATAGATTCAGGTTACCTGAATTGGAAAAACGCCGTTGCTGCATTGCGGAGACCTCGCTGTGTTTGGGTCGAGTGGATCCTTTCAAGCCCAGGTTGCTGAGCAATGATTTTGGTGTGCTTGCTGCACCTCCGAACACCGGCTGCAGAGCGAAACGAGTCTCTTATGCTGACGAATGCAAGCGGGATCGTAAGGTGAATTCTTGTTCCACATCACTTAAGAGTTATATGTTAAGGAAAACTTCCTCCCCTGCCATTAGCGGCCAGCAATCCGCACGTACTACAATCGCACACACACTTTCTGCCTCACACAAACATCGCAAACATACACAAACATTGACGCACACACTTTCACGAAGCACATAATCCTTTTTTATTTATTTGTATTTTCTACGAATACAATGTTTAATAATATTTGAAGTGATCGAAAAAATAATAATAATAATGTATTAAGAATCCTCTATTTAATGTGTTTTTTTCTTTGTTTCTTTTGTTTTTCCCTTGTTACTACTTTCTACCCCTACTGATCATAAGGGATTGTTGAATCGGCTGAGGTTTTTAACCCACCCGTGATTCTGCTACCTCTGGCACCATTGTTTTCTTTCATGGACTACAAAAAAAGTGAAAAGACTATTTTTTTGTGTTTGTTTGTTTTTTTGAACTTTGGACTGGTGAAACGTGAAATGTGAATGTGAACCAAAGTACGTTTTTGTTTAATTCCATACTAATTGTTGAAAATATCACTGTGAACAATTTTAATTTGTCTAATTTTTGTATATATAGTTAATAGTCATTTTGTTAATATATTGATAGAAATTTTCTTAGCGCCTTGACTGTGTGAACGATATCATGAAATCTGATGATTACCAAAGAATTTTGGGGCGCAACATAGTAGCCAGTGTCAGAAAGCTGCGTCTCCACCAGAGGTCACGGGTCTTCTAGCAGGACAATGACCTGAAACACACTTCAAAAAGCACTCAGAAATGCTTACAAAGCACTGGAGAGTTCTGAAATGGCCAGCAATGAGTCCAGATCTGACAAACAAAAGCAAAAACAAAAACATGTGATTACCAAAACATTTGCAACTGCAACAATTTTCAGTAAAGGTGCCGATATTTTTGGCCATGACTGTATAAGTAGACTAGTAATAAACAAAAATCTTTGCAAAACCAGTTCAGCATCATTCATATACATGTACGGTTTAAATAGAACTTGCAGAATGAATTTAAAAAATGTTAATAGTAATAATATCTAAATAAGAGGAAGATAAAATAATAGCTGAATTTATAATTTATACATATGTAAGGTTTTGTACATTCTTTGGATTTCCAGCATACTTGAACCCTTTCCAGCAGTGAGTGTCTTTTCATGGTAAACTCACATCCATAGCTAAACATTTGACATTTGTGTTGTATAAAGTTTCTGTTTTGTTTCAGGGCTCGGCAAGAACAGTTGGCTGCTATCTTCCAGCTGCTCAAAGACAAACAAGACACATTTGGTGAGGTGACAGAGAATGATTTACAAGAACAGTTTAAACTCTATTCTGTTTGACAGATCAGTAGAATGTATTGACAAACACTATCTGTGGTTAATGTGGAACTGTTGATTCAAATGCCAAATTACAGGTGTGCATTCAAGTTGAAATCAGTGACTTAACTGAAGCTGTTAACTGAAATATTTGATTGTGCAAAAAGAGATTGTGATTTTATTATGACTTACATGTTTATATATGTATTTATTAACCAATTTTAGTGAGGAATTGGAAAAAAAGTCTTGAAAGTTAAGTAGAAAATTCAGTAGTAGTCATTTTATCTTCTGTTTGTTTGTGCTGTAGCTTTACCAAATGGTTACGGTGCATGTCAGTTCAATCCGTATCCATGTATGAACCGAATACAGTATGAACTAAACAGAAAAAAAAACTTAAACTCATCTAGTATTACTCACTCTAGCTGTCGTAGCTATCTTACATAGTGATGCTGTGCTTCTTTAAGTTACTAGTGTGAAAATGCACAAATGATGCATATTAGTTTCATTTTTATAAATAAAAAACACTCTTTGCTTTATTTTTTATTATTCATCTACTGTGTTATGTTTAAACACTGCTCATTGGTCTGTGCAGGCAGTGGGTGGACTGTAATCCAGAAATAAACACCTGGTTTGATGATGTAATGAATTTGAATAGGTGGATTATAAAACAGTGAAGTGTTTCACATAGTTCAGATGAATGGGGTCAGACTGATAAGATGAGTAAAAGTCAGTCATGAAATATGCAGAAAGCTTGGGCCGTTTTGAGTCTCATTCTGACTGGTTGCGTGGTGCTCTATCTACTACTTTGGGAGAATCTCTCTGAACAGTTTCACAGGTAAGAAACTAAAAATATAAGTTAATATACAATTAACATTCTAAATTTGTGTTATAAGGTGTAATTATGATATTCTAATGACTCATTTGTTAAATAATTCTCTGCTTGGATTACCACAAAAAATTTATTCTTGTTTTTGCTCTACTCTTTCCTCCTGTTTAGCCAAATCGTTTCTGCATTGATTTTATCACAACTTAGAAATACTAGTTTGCACATAAGACCTGTTTTTCCCACTGAGCGAGAAGTCAACACAACACCTATTCCGATACTCTATAAGAAGAATTTTACAAAACTTCCAGAGTGGGATTTCGAAGATGTTTATTTGCGCAACAGTGAAGCTAGAAGACCTGTAAGTTGTTCTTTTCCAATACCATTCTCACTGTAAAGTTGTGCAGTCGATTCAATTGCCTTTTCTGTAGACCTGTCCAAAGTCCCTTCAAAACACAGAGGATCCCAAGTTCAAGGAGGCTGTTCTTCCAGACATTCAGCTGTGGCTGTACAAAAATCTACTCAACATAACAGAATGGAATCGATTAGCCCACTTCAACAATCCCTTCGGCTTCATGGAATACAAGTACAATGGTGATAACCCTAAAGCAAATGAAAGATTATTACTGCCATAATATGGGTGTGTAGAATCCTGCGTAGAATATGTTTGAGGAGAGGGTGGAGCGGGTCATTATTAGCTTAATGTCATTAGACTTTGGCACTGTAAACAGTGGAATCTGATGTCTTTTTTCTTTGCTTTAGGACATATGTGACCCTGGTCAACAAAACCAGTCACAAGTAGCACGGGTGTATTTGTAGCAATAGCTATCAATACAATGTATGAGTCAAAATTATTGTTTTTTTTTATGCTAAAAATTATTAGGATATTAAGTAAAGATTATGTTCCATGAAGATATTTTGTAAATTTCCTATTTTTGATTAGTAATATGCATTGCTAAGAACTTCATTTGGACAACTGTAAAGGCAATTTTCTCAGTATTTAGATTTTTTTGCACCACCAGATTCCAGATTTTCTAATAGTTGTATCTCTAAATATTGTCATATCCTAACGAATACTGGAAAGCTTATTTATTCAGCTTTCAGATTGTGTATAAATCTCAATTTCAAAAAATTGACCCTTATGACTGGTTTTGTGGTCCAGGGTCACATATTACGGCTTCAGTACAGGTTAAGTTTAAATTGACAGCATTTGTGGCATAATGTTGATTATTCCTGCCCCACCTTTTCTTTTAAAGTCACCCTATTTTTTATGGATTACTGAAGTGTTTATTATAAATTTTGTATTAATTCACTTTTTTAATTCATGCACTTAAAAATAAAGGTGCTTTAAAAGGTTCTTCACAGCGATGCCATAGAAGAACCATTTTTGGTTCCACAGAGAATCTTGGCAAAAAAGGTTCTTTTATGGCATCCTGTAAAACCTTTATTTTTAAAAGTGTGCAAGGCGACTTCTTGTCTGACAATTATATTTTTTCTTCTTCACAAGATTTTTTTTTTTTCTTGCAGTTGCGTGATACAAACTTGCAATTTTTACTTTTTTTTTTCTCAGAATTGCAAGATATTAACTTGCAGATTTTGAGAAAAAAGTCAGAACTGTGCAATTGTGAGAAAAAAAGAATTGCAAGATACAAACTTGCATTTGCGAGAAGAAAGTCAGAATTACGAGTTTATATCTCACAATTCTGACTTTATAACACGCAATTGCGAGAAATCAGAAGAGAAGTCAGAAGTCACGCAAGAGAAAAAAGTCAGAATTCTGAAATATAAACTCGCAATTGCAAGAAAAAAGTCAGAATTGCAAGATACAAACTCAGAAATTACGAGTTTATGTATCACAGTTCTGACTTTATATCACGCAATTGCAACAAATCAGAAGAAAAGCCAGAAGTCACGCAAAAGAAAAAAGTCAGAATTCTGAGATATAAACTCGTAATTTCAAGACAAAAAAGTAAGAATTACGAGATACAAACTCGCATTTGTGAGAAAAAGTCAGAATTGTGAGTTTATATATCATAATTCTGACTTAATTACACGCAATTGCGAGAAATCAGAAGTCGGAAGAATTGCAAGATACAGACTCGCATTTGTGAGAAAAAGTCAGAATTACGAGTTTATATATCATAATTCTGACTTATATCACGCAATTGCAAGAAATCAGAAGAAAAGCCAGAAGTCACGCAAAAGAAAAAAAGTCAGAATTGCAAAATACAAATTTGCATTTGCAAGAAAAAGTCAGAATTACGAGTTTAAATCTCACAATTCTGACTTTATAACACAATTGCGAGAAATCAGAAAAGAAGTCAGAAGTCACGCAAGAAAAAAAAGTACGAATTCTGAGAAATAAACTCGCAGTTGAGAGAAAAAAAGTCAGAATTGCAAGATATAAACTTGAATTTTACAGAAAAAAGTCAAAACTGCAAGATACAAACTCGCATTTGTGAGAAAAAAGTCTGAATTACGAGTTTACATCTCACAATTCTGACTTTATCAAGCAATTGCAAGAAATTAGAGGAAGAGAAGGCAGAAGTCACGTAAGAGAAAAATGTCAGAATTATTTCTAAACTCACAATTGCAAAACAAAAAATTTAAGAAAACCCTAAAACAACTGTAAAAATTATGAGAATAGTTTTTTAAATAGAAAACCTTTTTTTTTTGTGATAAATAAACATTATGCCAGGAACACTGTTGTTAAGCTAAACTTGCAACATTGAAGTATTCCCTTAAAGGGGTCATCGGATGCCCATTTTCCCCAAGTTGATATGATTCTTTAGGGTCTTAATGAAAAGTCTATAATATACTTTGGTTAAAAATTCTCAATGGTTGTGTAAAACAACACCCTTTTTATCTTGCCAAAATCAGCTCTGCAAAAATCATCTCATTCTGGTCAAGGCTGCTTTAAATGCAAATGAGCTCTGCTCGCCCCGCCCCTCTCTTCTCTCTGTGGAGTGACGAGCCTGTTTACTTTAGCCGCATTTAGCCGCTAAACTTGCTAACTAGCACATTATTAGGAAAGGCGATCGATTCAAAGATTCATAAAAACCCCTTATACTCACTTCTGCTGTAAGTGAAGCTGGATCACGAATGATTCGCGCGAACATAGACAGATATATGTAGATCGGGAGGCGCATTCCCTTCACAAACAAACATAATCCACTGCATCTTCAGCAGCTCAGATGTCAGGAGTAAATGATGACCACTATGTTCATTATTACATCCAGCAACACAACACCTCAATCGCTCAATCAGAGATATTCTTGACTAAATTACATCCCTGCTTTGGCATCTAAACAAAAGAGGGCGGACTGTTACAGCTGATCTGAGGTAAAACGCTCATGTCAATCAACTATCGTGGGAGCGTCACACCGACAGGCATCTGAGAATGGCTCGATTTGAAAAATGGGCTATTATTTTTACAGATTAATTAAAAACCACTGCATGGATTTTTATCATTATAGTAGATTTGTACATACTCTGACAACACACATTAATGTTCAAACAACATGTAAAAGTGAACTTAGCATCCGATGACCCCTTTAAAGGAACAGTTTACCCAAAAATTTCAGTTTGAACAAATTTACTAACCTGCAGGCCATCCAAGATGTAGGTGAGTTTGCATCTTCACTAAGAGAAATCTGGAGAAGTTTTATCACTTGCTCACCAATGGATTCCATGCAGTGAATGGGTGCCGTCAGAATGAGAGTCCAAACAACTAATAAAAACATCACAATAATCCACAAGTAATCCACACCACTCCAGCCCATCAATTAACATGTTGTGAGGATCCACTGGGGAACAAGTGATGTAAAGCTACAGTAAATGACAAAACAAACTCATTTCTTTACATGCATGTTTTTTTTTCTTTCACCAAAGAGGTAAAACAAGCAGTGGATTTGATACCAAAGCCTTCAATATTTCTGCCTGTGCCTGAAAATTCAAAGGATGGCTGTATCCGCTGTGCTGTTGTGGGCGCTGGTGGCATTCTCAATAACTCAAAGATGGGCAAAGAGATAGACTCCCATGATTATGTTTTTCGGTAAGAGTCAAAACGAGTAAGAAGAGTTGACAACGGAATGAAATAGTAATGTGAATGATAATGCATGACCATAACAGATTGGTAAACTGAGGGCGTGACTGTGTGTGTTCTGAAACAGAGTAAATGGAGCTGTTATTCAAGGTTACGAGGAGGATGTTGGAAATAAAACATCAGTCTATGTACATACAGCTTTTTCCATGTATTCCAACATTATAACATTAAAGAAGTATGGCTTTAACAGTATTCCACTAGATAAGGTCAGTATATTCTACGGTGAACTCTATCTTCGAAAGCAAATATTCAAAGTAATTTGCATGTTGATTACTCACTTTCAAGGCAGTCCTGCTGTTTTCTTCATTTATATAAATACATTACACTACCGTGCAACAGTTTGAGGTTTTAATGTTTTTAAGAAGTCTCTTATGCTCATCAAGGTTGCATTTATTTGATCAAATATTTTCAATAGGGCATCAAATATGTAATGATCCCTGAAGGCATGAGGGACTTTGATTGGCTCCAAGGCCTTTTGCAGGGAAAAGCATCCAACGGGTCATTCAAGGGTGTGAGGTACAGTATCCAGCTCTAGTTCTTTCAAAACATGCCAGTAAACAAGAATAACGTTGCAACAGTACTACAGTGTTTACAGTGCTTGGCTCCACCTTAATTTGATAAGAGGTGAAAATGTATTATGTTATTGATATGTTAAAAAAATGCATTTATTCTTCCATAGCCCACTGAAATATTTCAACGGGAATTTTAACGAGAGTAGGTTCTATGTTCTTCACCCTGATTTTCTTCGATACATTCGCAACAGGTAACATTTATGTTACAGTGACCAGTAGTCATATAACGACCTAGGCGTGATCTGTCTCTTTTGAATGACACTCATTTTTAAAAAAACAGATTCATGCCATCAAACCAAATGCAGAGCGAACACTGGGCATTATATAGACCGACCAATGGAGCATTTGCTTTGTTCTTGGCTATTCACACATGTGATATTGTAAGTATTATCTATTCATTCAGCTTATTCATCAAGTTTTTTGTAGCTATTTAAAGGGATAGTTCACTCAAAAATGAAAATTCTGTCATTATTTATTCATCCTCATGTCGTTCCAAACCTGTAAGACCTTTGTTCATCTTCAGAACACAAATTAAGATGTAAAAAACTGCAAAGAAAACAAAAATAGCAACTGAACAATTTCTTCTCTTTCGTGTCAGTTTTTGACGCGAGTACATGAGAGTATCGATCGATGTTCTTACTACCTTTCTGAGTCTTGAACGTGTCTCTCGGATAGCTCTCAGATTTCATCAAAAATATCTTAATTTGTGTTCCTAAGATGAACAAAGGTCTTAAAATAGAAGTTCACTTCCAGAACAAAAATTTACAGATAATGTCCTTTGTCATCCAAGATGTTCATGTCTTTCTTCAGTCGTAAAGAAATAGTTTTTTGAGGAAAACATAGACTCTTGGAATTGCGTCACTGCACGTCACTCCCGGATAATCAAAAATGGGCAATGAGGTGGGACGTACAGCGGCAATTCACTCAAGTGGCCACGCCCTAAATTATGCAGAACTTTAAGGCTTCATATAATTTAAACGGATGAGTTACAAAAAAAAACCCACCCCTCCACAGTTGACATGAAGGGCACAATTAGCTATATAGACCAAAACCACTTTTTGTACCAGGCTGTAAACATATTTTTTTCTGCTGTAAAGTTGGAGCCAGTCTCTAGCAGCCAGTCGATGAATTGCAGTTTAAGTCCGTGTTGGTTTCAATAGAGAGAGTGGGAGGTGAAAACAAATTTCAGGATTTTTCTAGATATAATGGACTTCTATGGTGCCCCGAGTTTGAACTTCCAAAATGCAGTTGAAACGTGGCTTCAAACAATCCCAAATGCAGTTGTAAATGTTCCCAGCCGAGGAAGAAGGGTCTTATCTTGCATAACAATCGGTTATTTTCATAAAAAAAATGCAGTTCAAATACTTTTTAACCTTAAACGCTTGTCTTGTCTTGCTCTGCCTGAACTCTGTGTATTCTGCCTCCAGACAGTTAGGGTATGTTGAAAAACTCCCATCGTATTTTCTCCCTTAACTTCAAAAATCATTTAAAAAAAAATCAAACACCCTTAACAAAAAAGGTAAAACAGCGATGTAGGATGAATTTGAAGTTGAGGGAGAACATGAGATGGGAGATTTTTGACATACCCTAACTGTCATGAACCGGAAAAAAACTGAGTTCAGGCAGAGCAACACTAGATGAGCGTTTGACATTAAAAAGTATAGAAACTGTATATTTTTTTTATGAAAACAACCGATCGTTTAGCTAGATAAGATCCTTCTTCCTCGGCAGGGATCATTTAGAGCCCTTTGAAGCTGCATTTAAACTGCATTTTGGAAGTTCAAACTCGGGGCACCGTTGAAGTCCACTATATGAAGAAAAATCCTGAAATGTCTTCAAAAAAAATTTTTTTTCTTTACGACTGAAAAAAGAAAGACATGAACATCTTGGAAGACAAGGGGGTGAGTAAATTATCTGTAATTTTTTTCTTCTGGAAGTGAACTTATCCTTTTAGAACGACATGAGGGTGAGCAATTTATGACAGAATTTTAATTTTTTGGGTGAACTATGCTGAAAGTCCTCTAAAATACTATATATCATTTTTAAATGTATTGCACATGTAGTGATATTTTATGAATATTATTTGACAATGCTTTATGCTCAACATCAGGTGGACGCCTATGGATTTATTACAGAAGACCACCATATGTACTCCAACTATTATTATGAAACATTTAAAAAAACCCGTGTCATTTTCTATATTAACCATGACTATGGCCTGGAGATAAAGACTTGGAAAGCACTGCATGACGCTGGAATCATTAGACTCTTCCAAAGACACTAAAGCTGCTTTTCCACCATTTCCATCGTAGTCTAAAGTACTGTGAAGATTAGGCAAATAGTCTGGCGTGACTTTGTCACTTTTTTTTTACTTTGTTTGTGACTTGCAGGCTTGCGCCCTTAGTTCGGACTTTGCAAGGTCGACTCGGGAGTGTGAACTCCCGGTAAAGGGACGACGCATGGCCTCAAAGAGGTGCTGTCTTCATAAATAAACCACAAATTTGAGTTTTAAACAACTACATTCCCGCCTGAAATACTCTTAAAATTACATTTCATGACACAATAACAGTAATATTTTGAAAATTATGTGGTTGAAATCAGTGGTGGGAATCAAGTAGTTGTACTTAAGTTAATTTAAGTTAATTTTTCAAGTATCTGTACTTTACTGGAGTACTTTTATTTTGAGTGACTTTCACTTTTACTTCACTACATTCCAAAGCGTAAGATCGTACTTTTTACTTCACTCAATTTCATAAACATATCGTTACTCCTTATAATATATCACGTGCTCTGAGACGCACAAACGCTGTCCGATTCATGAACAAACTGATTCTTTTCAATGAACTTGTTAAATTGATTCGCCAATCGCACTAAACGATTCATTCACGAATTGGAATGATCCGATTGCAGCTGTTCTCGAGTCGACAACTCGTTGATTCAAATGATCCGTTTAGAGCGAGTCTCCAGTCAACTGAATTCACAAGTAAGAATCAGGAGATCTTGTGCACGCGCGACTGATGCTGCGAAAAATAAGTTACTAATGTCGAATTTTCGGATTAATTATTATAACTGAAAATCATATTTAGGTCAAAGCTGTCCGTTGTTTGTAAATTACATCTGCTGTAAAAAGTGATCTGTTTAAGCGCACTGAAATGCTTGAATTCAGACACATCAAAAACGAAAAACTTAAATAACAGCTTAAATAAAATAACTCATGCACGTTCATATTCCTCGCTGATGTAACCTTAGCAGTTTTATTAAAATGCTACGCATGTAGCCCTACGTGACGTCTGTTTTTATATTGTTTAGCAACAGTATCAATTTTTATATTGTTTGGATCAGCTAGATTAGACAGATATGAATGTTTATTCAACCATACTGAAAATAAGTAAATATTGTTAGCTGATGCTAACTGTAGGGCTGTTCGATTCCGAAAATTTTGGAATCGAGTCCGATTCCTGCTTCTGGAATCGATGGGGTTCGATTCCAAGAATCGATTCCTCACTGTTGTTTTCGATTCTTCTTCGATTCTTGTTGTTTTTTTAGATTGGAGGAACCTAATTTCGCCATCACTGTAGGATATAAAAGTCTTAGAAAGTAACCTTTTCATAATATTAAGCTTTGTTTTTATAAATTATGATACATTTCTGTATTTAAATTATTTTTATCTGCGTTGCCCATGAAATTAGTCATAGCCCACAGCAGCGTACATGCGTTTATTGCATGAATGAAAGAAGACGTGTACGGTTCAGCTGAATGATGTTACTTCAACTGTATGCGTTGCACAAAATTAACAAACTGTACACTGAAACAAAATAACCAGAACATTAACAACAACATTGCTATAAGAGCTTGTGGTTTATCTGTCAGTCAGACGCTCACTCTCCGCCACTTATCTGTGCTCTCGGTGCTTTCAAAATGATCACAGGCTGATAGAAAGGTTAAAAATAGCATTTTATTTATTTTATTTTATAATAGGATCAAGACCCTCGATCACGTCATGATCTATTCTTTTGTGCAGCGCTCATGTGGACAACATAAGCCAGTTCCACCGTAAAATAACTTCTGAATCATTTTTGAACTGGTTCATTAAAACGATCTATCCAAAAGAACCTTTTTGTGGAAACGAATCAGACTTCTAATCACTATTAGCGCGCAAAGCTGCATCTTCAAACTCAGATATGCTCAGTACCGACTCCTTTCATTCAGTTTATTTTCGTGAATCGACGTTCAGCGACGTTTGATGACAGCAGCCAAGATATGCAGCCTTCGTATGATGCAGCCGTTCGTTTGAGAGGCGCCCATATAAAGCTTTGTTTGAACTGAAAACGGCTCTGAATGGGGAGTCGATTCCCCCGACGGAATCGAATCCAACCTTTGGAATCGACTCTCGATTCCCAACGCCTCGGAATCGATTCTTTTTGGAATCGATTCCCAGGCCTATGTCTAGCTGCTTGCTGGTGCTAAGTGGAGATAATTTTTAAATATAAAGTCCACATATTTTCTTTCAACCACCTAGATAGATTACGTCCGAAGGAAAAAGAAAGGATGTGATGTTCAGATCATGGTAACTACAGTAATTATCAAAGTGGAAAGTGATGGCCTCTGGGGGCATTTGGCCAGGGGTGTTTTTACACAGACAATATTTGAAAGGAAAAAAATCATTATGTAAATATAATTATATTCTTTAAAATGTTTCTGCTAACTTCAGGCCTTAGTCTCATGTCATATATAACTGTGACTTTTTTCTTACTGGTGAAAATATGATGGTCAAATCTGTCTTCTCTCAGGTACATTGCAGTGTAAGCTTCACATTGAATATTACTATATCACTCTTGTCAACATAGTCCATAATCAACAACAAAAATGTATTTTTTAGGAAAATCCCAGGTATTTTGAGCAGTAGGATTATAAAAAAATATGTGCTAATATAAAATTCAATTAAATAGCCTATATAAAATTGCAAAATAAATCTATCAGTACTTTTTTACTTAAGTACATAAAAAATCGGGTACTTTTGTACTTTCACTCGAGTAAAATTGAAAGAGGAGCACTTTTACTTTTACTGGAGTAATATTTTATTATACGTATCTGTACTTTTACTCAAGTACTCAACTTGTGTACTTCAACCACCACTGGTTGAAATACATTGCTGCGTGACCTCAACCAATCAGCATGTTTAGCACCCAAGTCCCACCCCGAAACACTAAACTTTATT